>PVKE010029022.1:0-20525 GCA_004027555.1 Craseonycteris thonglongyai | reverse complement strand
AAACATTCACTTGCCTTTTCTTATGGTGTTGACACGTTACATTCCTTTGTATTCATAGACTAGCGTGTGAATACTTTATACTTATTTAGCAATTCTAGGATTTATCCACTGAAGACATGAAATGAATTAAGAAGATCCAAAAGTTAGTCTTACTTTAATTTTCTACATTAGATTTTAGTTTAATTAGAATCACATCAGAATAATGAGTTTCAGTGATAAAATCATTAGGGGGTTTGTTTAAGGTTACCTATTCTCACATATTTTTACTTTGCACCCATCCTTGAACTCAAGAAATGAAAAATTATTTTCTGAGTGATCATATGTTTATTTGCTTGTGTATTTATTGTAGTAAAGCTTATTCAAATCTTTTTTTTATTGTGGAAATATATCTTGATAGAAGTAGAGATGATAGATAGAGATAGAGATAAAGATATAGATAGATAGATGATGACCATCCAGAAAAAAATAGCTGTTGTTAATATAAGAAGAATGGTTACATGGTTGGACACTTTCCAGACAACTCATATATATGGTGTGATAAAAAAAATATATGGTGAATTAATAGTATTAATCTCCCTCAAAATACCCCATCTCCCACACTTCGAACACACTTAGTCCATTATTCTTGACACTTTCTAAAGCAGTTCTGGAAGTCCTCTTTCTTGAGTGTCTTTAGTTGTGCTGTCATGGCTGCCTCAATGTCCTGAATCTATTTAAATGTGTATTTTTCATGGTCATTTTGACTTTGGGAAAGAGCCAGAAGTTGCACAGTGCCAGATTTGGTGAATAAGGTGGATGAGGACACACACCATAATATTTTTATTTGAGAGAAGTTGTCATACCACAAGCTGTGTGTAACATGGAGTATTGTTATGGTGGAAGATGAAAACATTTACCCATTTCTTAGACGCTTACAAAAGAGGACTTCTAGAACTGCTTAGAAAATAGTAAGTAGAATGAGGGAACTGTGTTCAGAGCAAGGGAACATTTTTTTAGGGGGATTACTGGTAATGTGTCTTTTATTGTAATAAATTTTTTAAACCTTCACGGTATTTTTTATCATACCTTGTGTAATGATATTTGACATTTTAACCATTTTTAGATATATAATTCAGCATCTTTAAATCACAATGTTGTATAATAATGACCACTACTGTCAAAAGTTTATCACCCCAGACAGATATTATATGCTGATTAAATAATAATTTCCCATCCAATCTCCCCCAGCACTTGTTAAAATCAAATGTACTTACTGCCTCTGTGGATTTGCTTATTACATATATTTTACAATAGTGGACTCGTACAATACTTGTCCTCTTTTCTCTGGATTATTACACATAGTATTAAGGTTCATTCACGTTGCAGCATGTAAAAGAATTTTATATTTTTTTCTGGCTGAATAATATTCCATTGCATGTATATACTGCATTTTGTTTATCCGTTTATCAGTTGATGGACATTTACATTGTTTCCATCTTTTGACTATTATGAACGATACTGTTATAAAAATTCATGTGCCAGGATCTGTTCTAGTTCCTGTTTTCAAGTAATTGAGTGTATACTTTGAAGTGGAATTGCTAGGTTTGATGGTAATTTTATTAATATGTTCAGTCTTATGAGGAACTGCCAAAATGTTTTTCACAGAGGCTGGGCCAATTTACATCCCCACCAGAAATGTAGGAGGAGTCCAGTTTCTCCACATTCTCATCAACAACTTATTTCCCTTTTTTTTTTAAATTATACCATCCTAATTGGCATGAAGCCACATTTTACTATGGTTTTTTGCATTTCCCTAATAAGTAGTGACATTGAACATTTTTGTGTGTGTACTTTTTGTCCGTTTGTAATTTTTTGAAGAAAACACATTCATCTTTTGCTAATTTTTAATTGGTTTATATTTCTGTTGCTGAATATAAGATTTTAAAATATATTCTGGATATTAAAATATTTTCAGATATACAGTGTATAAATATTTTCTTCTATTCTATGATTTCCTTTCTTGATAATATCCACTGATGCACAGTTTTTAATTTTGATAGTCCTATTTCTGTTAGATGCGCTCTCTGCATTGAATTAATGTGATAATTTTTTTCTTCATTTTCCCAATGATGTATTTTATTAATTTATTTTCTCCTGTTGAGACACACTTGCATTCTGGGATAAATCTCAATTGATCATTGTTAAAATTTTTTTTTTATGTTGTGGGATTAGGTTTGACAATATTTTGTTAAGGATTTTTTGTGTATATTCATAGAGAATATTAATGTGGATTTTTTTTACTTATCTGGCTTTGGCATCAGGATGATGCTGGCATCATAGAATGATTTAGAAAATGTTTTCTTCTTGATTTTTGGGAAGACTTTGACAAATATTGCTGTAAACCTTTTTTTTTGTAATGTTAGGTAGAATTCACTAGTGAAAATGTCTGGCCCTCCCTACTCACATATAACCTCACCTGGTGCACTAGGGGACTAGGACTTTACTATGTAAATAGAGGGGGTCCCAGTTTTACCAATAGCGATCCCCAATGCTTCAAGGACTCTCTTGTCTCTTATTTCACACATTGTCTTCTACATTTTCCAAAACAAATACGCTTGAGAAAAACATGTTCATGATCAGTGGGTCCACATTTAAACATTGTTTTAGCAGGTGTTGAACTTACTCTTGGATGTTATTAATTCCCTCTATTTTATAGATAAATATTCTAAGAGCAAAGGAAATTAAGTGACCCTCCAGATCTCAAAGGGCTGATATATACTAGCTCAGTGTTACAAAACAAATTTTCTGATACTAAATTTCCTGTTTAAACCTTGTTTACTGCCAACGTTTGCTAAATTTATGTGATGATTGAATTATTATTTTTAAGGCATTGATGCTAACCATTTTTTCTTTACTCTTTATGCCTGTTGTAATGAACAGAACTTTTCTTTGAAGTCACATTTTTGTGTTGCAAAAATGCTCTCTTATAGTGGTCCTAGGCTATGTTACATAAAATAAATGATTTTGTATTCAAATGTATTGGAGAATACAGAGATATTTTTCTCTTTTTTAGATTAACAAAGTACCATAGAATATCAAAAAGTCTAAAACACCTCATGGTGCAGAGACTATTTTACCTTGATTAAACCAATTTTTCTTAATTTATCTAACCAATGATTTTTTTTATAGATCATTCAGACTAATACCATGAGAGGTATGCCTTGAGTATGTCTATCTTAGTACATTTACCTAGTTATTATCAGCTACTTATAGAATAATTACAAAAACCACTGCACTAAAACCACTCTCATCTGCAATACAGAGTAGAGTAACAAATTCAGATGAAAATATCATTAGTGAGTAATTTTGCTCAATTTAAACTATCACTGCAAACAATTACTGAAGACATGCTTCATGCATATATGCATAAATATAGTCATTTGGTCTATCTTAAACTTACTCTTTTCATTATTAGACAAAGTAAAATTATATGAATATTAAAAATCAGTTTAATGATAGATTAATTCATAGTTTGATGTTCTCTGAGCCTCCATTATAAAAATTGAATTTCACTGTGTTGCCCAGAATAGACCACTTGAAATTGAACATGGATATTCTAAGTGCCTTGGAACAACATTGTTCTCTAAAGGAAAGCAAAACATATTCATTCAATATTCATAGATGTTTTATCAAATATTACCTTATTATTGAAAGTCTTGAAGGTCTCTTATAAGCAGTCACTGTGGACTAAATATGTGCTCTCAGAATCCATATGTTGAAACTCATGTGATGACATATGTTGTTAGTGTCTTTTTGGAGGTAAAGTTAGAAAAGGTCATGAGGGCAAGCCCCTGGTTTGATGGAATTAGTCTGTTAAACGAAGAGAAATTAGAGAACTCAGTATCCTCCCCATACACAGCAAGACTGCAGCTGTTGAAAAGCCAAAAGAAATGTCCTCAAAATAAAACCTACCTACTGTTACCTTGATCTTAGACTTCCAAGCTTTCAGAACTATGGGGAATAAATTTCTGTTGTTTAAACCCCCCAAGTCTATAATATTTTGTTATGACATTCCAAGCAGACTAAGACAGCAGTTTATTGTAAGCTAACATTTTTCCCCCTTTTTTTCTTCATAATCCAAATAATACAAACTAGCAACAGCTAACATTATATACATAAAAGCTACTCTCCTCGTTTTTTTTTAACATTTAATTATCTTTTTCAAAATTTATTTATTTTATTTTTTTTACAGAGAAAGAGAGAGAGATACAGAGACGGAGAGAGATACAGAGACACAGAGAGAACTGAGCTGGGGGAACTCCCCAGTTCAGCATATGGGTCCACACGGGCTGGGGCAGGGATTCAATCCTCATCCCCCAGGGCTGCAAAATGAGCGCCTAACCCACTGAGCCATCCTGGCTTCCCCCAATCTCCTTGTTTACATTTACCACTTTAAAAATAATTATTGCATGCTTTTAAAGGCAACTGTTTACTATGATATGCATCATATAAGACCAACTTTCCTCCTATTTTCTATATTAAGTCCCTTATTAAGAATCAGTGAAGCAAAGACATGGAAAGTTAGATTAACATTGATATCTGCCTTTAATAAAAGTTAATGTTGAAAAATCATTCTTTCTTTGCTATTGTATTCCACAGTCTATTTATTAAAAAGAGATAGAATAAAAATTAAGACAGAAATATTTTGGGTTTCGAGACAATAAACTTGTTACATGTAAAAGACAGTGATATATGAGAAAAATAAAGCTTGCATTCTAAGAGGATATTGGTTAGATATTTACTATTATTTTAGGAAGCTACTCTAGAGGAAGAATTATAGAATTATAGAAAATGAGTTAAGAGTTCATGTTGAGAGTTGAGTTCACACAGTTCTGTGTGTTGGTTCATGACCCTGTTCTCTGTGTAAATTCCTGTCTCAAGAAGGTAAGAGTGAAAGAATCCAGCGAAATGGCTTCCAACCTCACCCTAGTTATAATTCTTAGGACTTCTTTTCTTACTAAAATTACCCCAGTGAAACATGAAATATAGTTCTTTTAACAGAGAACTTAATATTTATATTATGCATATTTAAATGATTTTTTCTTTTTTTCTTGTTAAATTTATAGGGGTGGCATTGACTAGTAAAAATTACATAGCTTCCAGGTGTATAGTTCTATAAAACCTCTTCTATATGTTGCATTATGTGTTCACTACCTAGAGTCAGTTTTGCATTCATCACCATACATTTGGTTCCCCCTCTCTCCTCTCTCACCTCTTTTTTCACTTACCCTCAAGTAACCACTAAACTATTGACTGTGTCCATGAGTTTTTGTATCTTTGTTGCTTTCAGTTTTATAGTCCACGTATGAGTGAAGTTACGTATATTGTTCTTGGTTTTTATCTGTGTGGCTTATTTTGATTATCATGATGATCTCAGGTTCAGACATATTGTAGCACATGGGAGTATTTCATCTTTTCTTATAGCTGAGTAATATTTTATTGTATATATGTACCAAAGCTTCTTTAACCAGTCATCTGTTAAATGGGCACTTTCGTTGTTTCTATTATTTGGCCACCATAAACAGTGCTGTGTTGAATATTGGGGTACATACATCTTTGAGGATGAATGTTTTCAAATTTCCGGGGTCGATACCCAGAAGGAGGATTGCCAGGTTATATGGTAACTCCTTTCCCAGTTTTCTAAGGAACCTCCACACAGTCCTGTATAGTGCTTATACGACTTTGTATTTCTACAAGCAGTATATTAGGGTTCCTTTTTCTCCACAGCCTCTCCAGCACTTGTTTCTTGTCTTGTTGATAATAGCCATTCTAACAGGAGTGAGGTGGTATCTCATTGTAGTTATTTCCCTAATAGCTAATGCAATTGAGCATTTTTTTGTGCCTGTTTGCAATTTGTATGTCATCACGAGTGAAGTGTCTGTTCAAGTCCCCTGCCCATTTTTTAATTGGATTGTGTGTTTTGTTATTGAGGTGTATGAGTTTTTATATATTTTAGAGAATAATCCCTTTCAAAGCATTGTTGGTAAATATTTTCTTCATGACACAGTCAACAGTTCAGTGGTTACCTGAGGATAAGAGAGGAGGTGGATGGAAGAGCTTTGTAGGGGGAGTAGGGAGGGGAAATCAAATATATGGTGATGGAAAGTGAGCTGATTCTGGGTGGTTAGCACATAATGCAATACATAGACAATGTAATGTAGAATTGTACACATGGAAACAATCTAATTGATATCTATCAATGTCACCCCAATAAATTAAATATATATATATATATATATTAAACAATATTAAAATGCAATATATATTTTTTTCTCCCATTTTGTTGATTGCCTCTTTGCTTTGTTGATGGTTTCCTTTGCTGTACAGAAGCTTTTTAGTTTGATGTAGTACCACTTATTTATTTTAGCTTTTACTTCCCTTGTCTTTGAGGTCTAGTTTGCAGTCAGGTTCATCAAGTCCTTCTTGAACCCAAGGTCTATAAGTCTATACGTTTAGTAATTTAACATATTCTAAAATGACATTTAAAATATGCCTTCTATAGCAACATAACATTTGTTTCTCCTTCTATTAAGGAACAGTTGTTCTTACTGTGCCCTTTCTCATATGTTTGACTCATCAAGTATAGACAAATTTAATATAAGGTTTTACCCTTGACACACCTAGCTTAATATTGCCAGAGAGAAGAAAAAATAATACCTTGTCAGTTGGGAGTTTTGAATGCTAACTTCATGTAAGTCCTTCTGTTGTCCAGCAACCCCACTATACTTTTTTGATTTATTTAAAAACCCTTCTCCAATTCTCGTAGATGACTATTTTTTACTTAATTTATTTCTTCTGTACATCAATTTCACTGAGAAGTAACCAAAGACAGTTTTTGTATGTCCCTACCACTTTCTTGGTACCTATCTACATCTATAAGTTTAAGGATAAACATCACCCCTTCCTGCTAGAAAAAACAAACCTCCTCAGTCATCCACTTCCAGATCTCATGCATCACTATCTGCTCAAGTATATTTTCAGCAATTTTTCTTACAGCTAACATTATGAGTTCTTTTCTTTTTCTGCTCATTTTCACCACTATACAAACATAACGAAATAACTCCCATTTCGAAGAAAAAAGCTACCTCTTAACTGAATCCTCTTCTAGCTGAATCCTAATGAGACTTCCCTTTACAGTAAGTTTTCTATATTGTTTCACCAATATTCTGTTTCACCAACTTCTCTCCATCTATTTTTGTTTTGAACTCACTTCAACCAGTAACTTTATAATTCCACTAAAACATCCCTTGGCTATGTCAACAATGACCTTCCCACTGATAAATTCTATGGTTAATTTTTGTCAAATCAGCACTTGGCCCTCCTTGGAATCTTTCTCTTACCAGTTTTTTCCCTCTTCTAAGGCTTTGTGCATATAATCTCTTGGCCGTCCAAATTCCCAAATTTTAAATATTCAAGTGATCATGTTCTATTATATAGTTTGTTTATATTATTTGTGGCTCCAAAATAACATAAGCTAATTGAAGGTAGAGACCATTTGTATTTCACCGTTTCATCCCTAGGCCCCTGAACTGTGGAATGAGTGAACGATCTTCTCTTAAGGCCTCTTAGATGAGTGTAAAGAAAGTAGTCTTCAGCAGAAGGTGAGTTATTCTCAATTTCTTACTCCTAATTTATAATCCCAAATTGTAACAAGTGACTTTTTATAGTTCTCCATATGAGAAAAATAATGTTAATGTACTAGTTTATATGGTATAATAAAACAAATTATTCTAGGTTTCAATTTTCTAATAAATAATGTTATAGAATATGACTAATTTTTAACCCAAAATATAAAATGTAGCTCATCTATTCAAGTTCATTCATTTCTTACCTGGAGGGCACCAGTCTGAAAATCTTGTCTTTGCACAGAGGACAAAAATTCTCTGCCACCTATAAAATATGTAATCACTGGAAGTTAATCATGCTTGCTTATTGGTAATATAATATTGGCACTTTGTTAAATGTAGTCCATTAAATAATAGATAGTGCTTTGTTCAGGACAGATACCCTCTTGTTTCAAAGCATTCTCCACACTCCATAAAATAAAATTATTTTATTACTCTAATATTCACTAAGCAAAAAATTATAAATATTATAAATATTGATTAACCTTCAACTGTCAGAATCAAGTTACAATATTCTAAATGTTCCACAATCTAGACAACTACTATATAGTATATGAGAACAATAAATAAGACCATTTGAGAGAAATATTTGAAAAGGCTAATGTGAAACTTAAATTAACTAATTTTCCATATAATAGTTATGTAAAACTATTTTCTCATTTTAGATAATCTAATATAAAGTGTTTAATGTTGTACTTAACATATTCATATGTAAGCACAATCTAATTATTGAAAAAGTTTAGTATAATGCACAATGCTTCTATGAAATACATATGCCCATTTTTATTTAATATTTTCAGAAATCTGAAAATAAAGAAGGATACTGCTTATAAATAATTGTGGATATTCAATCTATTACTGAAACATTTTCAATGATCTTGCTACTTTAAAAAAGCACTGAATAGAAATTTTGTAAAATTTTCTTTAATTTGGGTTTATCTAATATTTTTACATGATTTTGTTGAAATTATGGATTTTGTAGAAAGAGTACCACAGAAGTGAATTATTGTTGTAAATTACTATTTTCAGAGGTGAATTACAGTTTTCATTGTTCCTAGCAAGGAATCTGTGCTATCAATACAATTCATCGTGGGTGATGTTAGCCTTGATCGTTTGGTTAAGGTCGTTACTGTTTAGTTGCCTACTCTAAAGATATTACAGGGGAAGCCGGGATGGCTCAGTAGGTTAAGTGCTCACTTTGCAGCACTGGGGACCGAGGATCAAATCCCGGCCCAGGCCTGTGCGGACCCATGTGCTGAACTGGGGAGTGACCCCAGTTCAGTTCTGTTTCTGTATCTCTCTCTCCCTCTCTGTCAAAAAAAAAAAAATGTAAAAGATATTACATGCAATGACAAGAAAATAATTCAAATGCACCAAGATAGAAATATGACATTTGTATATAAAAAATGGTAAGGAGACCAATGTGGCTGGGAAGAAATGAGAGAAAAAATTACAGAGATAATTGTTACAGGACAGGGGATAAAGTTATAACTCAGCTAGTGCTCTGATGAAAAATTTTAAGGTCTTTAGCTATTACTTTATGTATTATATAATGTAGAAACATTGCTGAGTTTTCCAAAAGATTATTTTTGCTGTATTTAAAATGATCGTAGTTTGGACTAGGGTGCTTGCTATATATTTTGAATATAGAATCAGCAGTATTTAATGATGGATTGAATATGGAGTGTAAGAGAAAAATGAAAGACAGGGATTACTCCAAGATCTTTTTGTTCTGAGCAATATGAACCATGAAGGCTTAGAGGACCATGGAGTGAGTCAGTAAAATAGGACAAGTCAGGCATTTGTTTTGGGTTAGTTAAGGCTTAGCTGCCAGTTAGATGCACAGGTGGAGATGTAGCGTAGGTAGTTGTATACAGGAGTTATAGAAGTCAAAGCTGAAAATATAAATTAAAAATTATTACTGCTCAGCTGGGAATGATAAACATTACTAATATTGATCAACATTTTTATTTCTCCTCTTCTCCCAAAACATATGGCATAAAAATACCCCTCCCCCCACCCGACTTCAAGTTAGGTATGCCCACATGACCTCCATTAGCTAACAAAATATGAATAAAAGAGATTGTATGTCACCTTTGGTTAGAAGCATTCAAGGGTTGGGAAATGGTTCTTCATATTATCTTCCCACACTGAAGCATACCTTACAATTTCATTCTCAGATGGTTGTGCCTCATGATTGTGAACCTCCCAGCCTAAGTCTCTGAGTATCTATTATAAGCAGAGTTAATCTAGCAACCTATGTTGCATGTGGGTAGATGAGAAAATAAAATAAGAGTTGGTTGTATTAGGTCATTTGAATTGGGGCTTATTCACCTGACTAATGCAGATGATATTTAAAATCATAGATTTAATTTTAATGAGATTATCTGTGGATTAAGTGGAGATAAAAATATAAGAGTTGAGGAAGCTGGGATGGCTCAGCGGGTTAAGCATTTGCTTTGCAGCCTAGGAGACCAAGGACTGAATCCCAGCACCAGCCTGTGCAGACCCATATGCTGAACTGGAGTGTGCTCCCATGCAGGAGGCCCCCATCCTAGTTCCCTCCCTGCTCTGCCACTGCCCATCTATGTGGAATGAAACCATGTTGAAAACTGATGTACAACTATGCAGACTGCTCTGGGCCCTCCCCCTTCTCTCAGTCTCTGTCAAAAACAATAAAATAAATCTTAAAAAAAAATAGAAGAGTTCCAAGTAGTACTGAATTCTGAGACATTCTAATATTAGAAATATTGGAAAAAATAAAGATAAATTGAGGTGAAATGGTCTGGCAATCAAATGAGCAAATTGCATGTACAAAATCAATATATGGTAATATATTATAGATTTGGAGCTATACAGTTATTCCTTGCTCATTGTGATTTTAGAGAAGTCAGTGGTTCACACAATCTTAAAAATAATTATTAAAATCTCATTAATTTCATCCTCTTCTGACAAAAATATTAAAGAGAAATTATTGAGTTTAACAAAAGATCATTTACCAAAAGTAGGCAGTCTTTTTTGTTTACCATTGGTAAACATGAATTTATAATATAAAATTTTGATAAGTCTAACAATTCATTACTTTCATCCCTAGAATACTCACGTTGAAGATACAATTGACAAAAGATAAAACAGTAAAACAATATGAAAATAACTATGCCCATACAGACCAACGTGGCTTGAGAAAATCACAGATCCTTGATGACTGGTCTCATTTTAAATCCATGATTATTAACCATCAATGATATATTAATGTTGCCCAGGGGACACACATTCTGTATCATTAACCCATTAATTTCTCTACCTCTATTATATTACCTCCGTCTCAGCTAATTATTCTATTATATGAGAAAATATTATATAAATGATCAAATGAGACCACACATGTTGCTACTATAAGAACTATATCATGACTTTCATCTGGGACCACATGCTGTGCAATTTTTTTTTGTTGTTGTTGCTATTCCTACACTGACAATGGGGAGGTCAACCCTTAATTTATTTAATTTTATTTTTAAAGATTTATTTGTTTTTTTGTTTGAGAGAATAGGAGAGGGGGCCCAGAGCAGTCTTCATAGTTGTACATCATTTGTTATGACATAGTTTCACTCCACAAATGTGGATATGGGTCTGTGCAGGGTGAGAACCAAACCAGAGGCCTCCCAGGTGGCAGGAGATAACCTTTGTCACTATCCTGGTGATTACCAGTTGCACTGCAGTACAGCACATGGGTTTGCATGGGCCAGGGTCAGGATTGATTCCTGGACCTCATGGTTGGTTGCAAGGCAAGTGCTCAACTTGCTGAGCTCTCCGGGCATCCACCCAACCCTTATTTTAATACAGCAAAAACCCATAATCTGTTACGTACTCAACGACAATATTCCAATAATTATTCTTTTTTATTTTTACAAAAATTTATTGTTTCATTTTTATATCCCATAAATATATATATATGTATGTATATGTATGTGTGTATGTATGCACATATATATATGTCTGTCTGTATGTATGTATGCATGCATGTATGTACCTATCTATCTATATCATCTATTATCAATCATCTATCTATCTATACAGAGAAAGAGAAAGAGACAGATAAAGAAAGAAAAGTCCATTTGGTGGGGTGTAAGAGGAAGAGCATATATGGAATGAGTTCAAAACCTAAATAAAAGAGAAGAGTTAAAAATAACAGAAAAAAATAGTCAAATCATCTAAGGAACTGAGTTGCAATATAAAGAAAGATACCTTGATATCTGCAGAGTAAACTGTGATAGAAAAGACTACTTGTTTTAAAGCCAGTAATAATATTGACTCAATTCTTAGCCAACATATGTATTTACTGCCCTTAATATTATGTATTTTATAAAATAACAACTTTTTTAAAATTTAAGTAACATTTTCATGCTTAGCCATTTTTGTTTCCATAAAATGCCTCAAAATCCAACTATCCTAATGAATAATAAAAACATAAAATTTTAATCTTGGACTTCGTGTTGTCTTTTGGTCTCTCCTGCAAAAACACTGTAAGTAACTAAGTAATATAAAGCAATTTGTCTAAAATCGTAGGATATATTAGACACAAATTGGTGTTCATATTTGCCTTTCAAGTAAAGTATAGTTTGGATGCTTGTAGGTATAATAAAAGAGTCAACAGGTCTGATGAGATAGAAACTAAAGTATATTGTACATATAAGAAGATGTTAGTTTAAATTTTGTACACCTTTAAATGTGGTGATCTGAGGATCAGTGAACACAATAAAGAAATCAAGGAAGTTACTTGTGGTAAGATACAAACAAATAGTACAACTAAAAATAAAATACCCTGGTTTTTAGAGGCAGAAAAATTTTTGCAGGTAAAACACACTTTTTTTTTATACAGATGAAGTGTATGATTGTGGAATGTGCTAAGCAAATTCTTGCTTCAGTGACTTTCTATTTTTATAACACTTGTACAGTAGACTTTTCTACTCTACAAAATACTCTTCTACAGATCTCCTTAACATCTCATTCCTTCAAATCACTCAAGTATGGGCTCAAAAATTAGGTTTCGTGACCATTCTATCTTCTAAACTAAAACTACTCTGTTCCTCACCCAAACTCAGTCGCTCTATATTTCATACTCTTTTTAAAAAATTTTTCTAACATCAAGCATTTCAGAAACTGCTAAGCACACACACACACACACACACACACACACATGCATATGTATTAATATATGTACATGTTTATATATTACATAATAGATACATACAAGTATATAATTCAAATATGCTAATGTGTGTTAGGAAGGTGTGATCTAATTTTTTTAACTTCTAATTTTACTATAATTTTATAATTGTAATAAGTTCTATCTTCCTTCACTTTCAATAAAATTGCTGCTTGTTATTAATTTGTTTTGTATGTATTTTGCTTAAGGAAATTAAATTGCTTTCTCAAGATTAAGTATATTGGGAAAGCCGGGATGGCTCAGTGGGTTAAGCGCTCACTTTGCAGTGCCAGGGACCGAGGATCAAATCCTGGCCCCAGCCCGTGCGGACCCACATGCTGAACTGGGAGCTCTCACAGTTCAGTTCTCTCTCTGTCTCTGTATCTCTCTCTCTCTCTCTCTCTCTCTCTCTCTCTCTCTCTCTCTCTCTCTCTGTCAAAATAAATAAATAAATAAAAATATTTAAAAAAAAGATTAAGTATATTTAGACTGCTTAAAAACAGAAGTTTAAAAAAGTAATAACAGCATATTTCTATCTTGATTTCCTTCCTGATTCTGCTAATTCCCTAGAGTGGATATATTAAAAAAGCAAAATTGTGTCTATCATTGCACTGAATCAGGGCATCTATGAATGTAAACCATAGATCCTAAAATTTTCAAATGTTCTCAAATAATAGGTGATTGATATAATCAACGTCCATGGCCATAGCTAGAATAAGGTATTTCTAAACTAAATTCTTAGCTTGGAAAAAGTTAATTAAATCATAATTTATTTAAAATTGCATAATGTGGTTGCTACTCAGTGGACTATATAGTCCAGGTCAATTGCAAGCACTGCCTTCAAATATGTGAATAATGCCTTTCATGCAAAAATTGATAATCTATTCAAAAATAAATACAACATACAAATTACTGTTTCCTAAAGAATCTGTATTTCCTCAAATGTGACATAATTATGTTCAGAGTAATTATGTTAGTCTAATTACTTTCTAAAATTTTTACCGTAATGATATTTGAGTGCCATTCTAAGAAATACATGATTCCATTATAATGTAGGCTTAATAGATTCTTGAGATATTCCTTTCACAGTATCTAAATCATATCTGGGGTGGGGGGGGCAGGAATTAGATTTAGGAAAAATAATTACCACATATCAGTATAATTTTATATATCAGAGATTGTTCTGAAAATTGAGTGGATTTAGGACTCAATGTCATTTTAATGCTTATTAATTTTTTCTATATATAACCTTTTTTTTTACCACTGGAGTGAAGTCTTATTTGCATGGAAATTGCCAGCGTTTTGAGTGTTGAAAATGAACTAAATTCCATACCGATACCCCTTATATGTGTAAGGGATGAGACTAAGAACAGTGATTTACATTTATGAAAAGAAAAAACTCTTCTCTGTTACTTTGGTCAGCTTGAACACAAATGGAAAAAAAAAAATCTGATCATTTAGACAGTGATAAGTTTTCTAAAAGTGTCCCTGATTTAATGCCAAGGAAGAGAAACTTAAGTCTAAGAAGGATGACTCTTGGACATATAGAGAAGTTTAGGGGAGAGTATAATAACAAGTGATTTGTATGCTACTACTTTTAAAACTTTAGAATCACTTTTATGTTCCCAGAGAATAGCAACCTGAAAGGCTGGAAGTGGTCAGAGGTGAAACTGACAAAGTACCCAGTGATAACATAGTCACTTGGTGACATTTTAAATACATATAAATTTCATCTACAGGTAATAAAGCACCATGTATTATTTTCGATTTAATGTATTCGGTTGGATTTCAACTAATTAAACTAAATTTCAAATATTTAATAAAGTAAGCACATATTTAATCAAATAATGTTTTTGAATAGTAATTAATAAAAAGAAATATAGCCACATATATGCAATATCAAGTATTCCTTTGAATTTTGATGTATTAAATTCTTTTATTGAATATCTTAGGATGACGTTGACTATTTTATTTTAAAGATTTATTTTACTGTTTTTGACTGAAAGAGAAACAGAGACAGAGAGAGAAGGGGGAGAGTCCAGAGCTGTCTCCATAGTTGCATGTCATCAGTTTTCAACATAGTTTCATTCCACACAGGTGGGCAGGGGGCTGCACAGGGCAGAAACCGGGCCAGGGACCTCTCACATGAGAGGTACACCCCCCATGAAAAGGGGGCTGAACCGGAGGTCTCCCACATGGGAAGCTCACCATGGCAAGAACAGAAATGGTGGCCACACCCCACTTCAGCATATGGCTTCGCACAGTTTGGAGCTGGAATTCAATCCTCAGACCCTGGGGCTGCAAGTGAGTGCTTATACTGCTGAACCATCCCAGCATCCCTGACATTGATAGTAAAATTATATAGAATTCAAGTTACAATTCTGTAATACATCATCTATATATTGCATCATGTGTTCACCACCCAGAGTCAGTTCTTCTTCCATCACCATATACTTAATCTTCTTTACTGTCTTCTACCCACCCTCTACCTTCTGTTAGCCACTAAATTGTTTGTGTCTACAGCTTTTTGGTTATTTGTTTGTTTTGATTATTTATTGCTTTCAGTTTTATACCCCACAAGACTGACATCATATGTCTCTCAACTTTCTATGTCTGACTTATTTCATTTAGCATGATAATCTCAAGGTCCATCTATATTGTTGCAAATGGCAGTACTTCATCTTTCTTATGGCTGAGCAATATTCCATTGTGACACATCTTCTTCATCCAATTATCTGTTGACTTTTTAGTTATTTTCATGACTTGGCTGCCAAGAACAATGCTGCAATGAACATAGGGGTACATGTATCTTTATAAGTAAATGTTTTAAGATTTTGGGGGTAGATGCCCACAAGGATTGCTAAATAATATGGAAATTACATTCTTAATTTCCTTATAAACCTCATATTGTTTTTCACAGAAGTTGTATTAATTTACATTCATATCAATAGTGTATGAAGGTTCCTTTTTCTCCACACCTCTCCAACACTTGCTAATTTTCTTGTTGATAATAGCCTTTCTAACGGGTGTGAGGTGGTACCTCATTGTGGTTTAGATTTGCGCTTTCCTTATGCCTAGTAAAGTTGAACACCTTATTATTATACCGTACGCTGGCAGTTTATATGTCTTCTTGGGAAAAGTGTCTATTTAGGTCTCTGCCCATTTTCTTTTAATTGTTTTTGACAGAGAGAGAGAGAGAGAGAGACAAAGAGAACTGAACTGGGGGTACTCCCCAGTTCAGCATATGGGTCCGCATGGGCTGGGGCCAGGATTCGATTCTTGGTCCCCGGTGCTGCAAAGTGAGCATTTAACCCACTGAGCCATCCCGGCTTCACCTCTGCCCATTTTTTAACTGGATTGTTTTAATTTTCTTATTGAGTCCCATGAGTTCTTTATATATTTTGGACATTAGCCCTTCATTAGAGGTGTTGATTGCAAATAACTTCTCCCATTCAGTCAGTTACACCTTTCTTTTGTTGACAGTTTCTTCTGCTGTGTAGGATATTTTCAGTTTGATATAGTCCCTTTCATTTATTTTTGCCTTTTCATTTATTCTCTTGCCTTTCAAGTCAAATTCACAAAATCCTCTCTGAACCCAAGGTCCATGAGCTTAGGGCCTGTGCTTTCTTCTAAGCAATTTATTGTTTCAGGTCTATGTTTAGGTCTGATTCATTTTGAGTTAATTTTGTATATGGTGACAGATGCAGTCTAGTTTCCTTCTTTTGAATGTGGCTTTTTTTTTTTAGCAGCATTTATTAAAGAGGATTTGTCTCCATTTTATATTTTTGGTTCCTTGACAAAAATTATTGATCCACATATATGTGGGTTTATCCCTAGGTTCTGAATTATAATCTATTGATCTATGTGTCTCTTTCTTTCCCAATACTATCCTGTTTTGATTATTGTTTCTTTGTAGTATAAATTGAAGTCAGGGAGTATGGTACCTCTGGCTTGTTTCTTCTTCTCAAGATGGCTTTTGCTAGTTAGTGTCTTTCATGATTCCATAAAAATCTGACGTTTTATTTTGTTTTATTTGTTTAAAAAGTGCCGTTGGGATTTTGATGGGGATTGCATTAAATTTATATATTGCTTTGGGTTATATGGTCATTTTAACTATGTTGATTCTTTCAAGCCATGAACACAGAACACCTTTTCACTTCTTTGTATCTTCAATTTCTTTTAATCATTTAAAAATAATTTTCAGTGAAAAAATCCTTCATATTTGTTTTTTAAGTTTATTCTTAGGTGTTATATTTTAATATTTGTTGCAATTTCTTTTTCTGAAATTTTACTGTTAATGTATACAGGCACAATGAATTCTTGTACATTGATTTTGTATTATGATTCTTTAGTATATTTGTTTATTGTTTCTAAAAGTATTGTGGTGCATCTTTAGGGTTTTCTATATAAAAAATCATGTTGTCTGCAAAAAGTGACAATTTGACTTCTGCATTCTCAGTTTGGATACCTTTTCTATCTTTCTCTTGTGTTATTGCTCTGGCTAGGAGTTCTAAAATTATGTTGTATAACAACAGTGACAGAGGACACCTTTGTCTTGTTCCTGATCTTAAAGGAAAAGCTTTCAGTTTTTTACTATTATGTATAATATTAAGAGAGAGTTTGTTGTATATGTCTTTTATTATACTGAAGTTCTTTCTATACTAATTTTATTAATATTTTATCCATAAATTGATGTTATATCTTATCAAATGCTTTTTCTGCATCTATAGTTGTGACCATATATTTTTTAATCTGTATTTTATGTGATATATCACAATGATCAGTTTGCATATGCACATGGTGAACCATCCTTGTGCACCTGGAATAAACCGCACTTGATTATTATGTATAATATTTTAATGTATTATTATATTTGATTTGCTAGCATTTTCAGGGTTTTTGCATATGTATTCTTCAGAGATATTTAGTGTGTGTGTGTGTATGTGTGTGTGTGTGTGAGAGAGAGAGAGAGAGAGAGAGAGAGAGAGAAAGAGAGAGAGAGAGAGAGAGAGATCCTTAGTGGTTTTGGTATTTGGGTAATGTTGGCCTCATAAAATGAGATAAGAAGTGTTGCCTCTTCAATACTTGGAAGAGTTTGGAAAGGACAGGTATTAAATCACCTATGAATGTTTGGTATAATTCTACCAAACATTCAAATGAATTCTTTCATTTTCCCAAATCTTCAAAACTATAATAGGCAATATAGATTATTTTTTGTACCTTTTTAGTTTGTCCATGCAAACGTATACATGATACTTACATAGGCTTAAATAAAAAATAGTGTATATGTGTCTGTGTGTATGTGCTACTCTTGAATGTGATCTTCTATTAAAAACTTTTGAAGAGAAAGAATACATAACCATAATAAAGATTTAGAATGTCAGTCTAACGTTTTATGGAAAATAGATTTGGTTTTAACAATTTCAGAGGAAGAGAACCAGTTTGAAAATGTAGATAAGAACTTCTGTTTCTAAGTAGGATAGAATAGCTAAAGTAACACCAGTGCTTAGAGCAAAATAACTAGAACATTTGCATGAACTTCTTATATTTTAAGCTGGACAGTGCTGGAGGTAATGAAAATTCAAATGGTTAAGACACCAGAAAAAAGAAATAATCCCAGAGTTTATCTGACTTCTACAGCTGCATTTTCTTCTATGAATATGTCCATTCATAGTCCTGGCAGAAGGCTGAGACCTTGAGACTGTAAAACTCATGAAGAGTGGTTGCTAAGAATAAAGACACCAAAGAGCTTTATGTGCATAGTTGAGGACTGGACACGGTCTGGTTTCCCCTCATCACAATTGCTAGATTCCACGGTTACTGAGGCAGGGAAGTATAAACATTTGCAATTTCCATTTGTGAAAATGTAATTGTATGAGGCTTGTCCTCCACGTTAAACAACCAGAAAACTGAGAAAAATATATGCAGTCATTGCATTTACATATTTGACAATGGGTAGTGCAGGACTATGATTTCTGAGAGGAAGAAAATCAATTAGATGAGCTCTACCACCATCCTGTCTTTCTGCTTAGAGATAATCAGCTTGTCATGGTGAAGGGAGGGGAACCCAGAGTCCGGTAATTTTGGTGAACTAAAGAGATTTAAGCGCAAATGCAGGAGTTAGAATTTACCAAAGAGAATACAAATGATAGAGAGATCTACGCATGGAAAGGTCTTTGTGGATCTGCATAAAGGTCCATTGTATATTTGGCTGAATACCAAACTGGACCTTTACTAGGTGGAACTTAGGGAGGCCAGGCAAATAACAAATACCACAGAAAGGACAATCAGTGGGAATGTAAGCTATAAAATTCTCTGAGCTTCACCAAGAATATGAATATTCAAATTTACTACTAAGAGTAAATAAAGATAGTTTCATATGATGAGGCATTTAGGAGATACTCTTAAAAGTTTCCATTATGTTAGAGGGACTAAAGTAGCCATAAAATAAATACCACTCTAGGTTCACTGTAAAAAATGGGCTAAAATAAGCCTTGAAAAGGTCAATCTTATCTACAAAAAAGCACACCAAATAAAAGTAAGTGCTTTTTTGATATAATTATTAGATTATATGAACATTTGGTGACTAACATCATTAAGTCTTGGTTTTGTAGTAATAAAGGCAAACAAACCTAATAAACACCTTTAAAGTTATGATGGTTCACTTTAAGAACTTGTTCTTTTTCTCCTTTACAAAACCTCCTTTAAGACCAAACTTCCTTTCCTTAAAAAAGAAAAGAAAAGAAAAGAAAAAAATAGCACAGTTATATCTTTGTGCTTTTTGAATATGCTTTTCTATTATTTTTGGAATTATATATTTTATAAAAGGAGTAGCAAGAGCTGGTGATCTTACTACTATCATCTCTATTGCTGGTATGAGGGTCCTCTGGCCCTATTTTTCTCATCTCTTATCATGCAGAACTTTTGATGAATAATAATTAACAGATTGATGAATACATCAAAAGAGGTTACAGTTAGAGTGATAATAGCCCATGTTTACTCCCACCTTAGTTAATTTTCTCTTGAAATGAGATGCAGAGTGTACGATAAATGAAGCTGAAATTATAGTTCAGTTATCTCTCAAATATAGTGTGACAAATTTGATTTTTAAAAGGTTAGAAAAGAACATGTTGGTATGATTTGATATTTTTAAAGGTCAAAAACATTATCTTTTAAATTATTTTTTTATACCAGCAAATAAATGGTGATTACTTCTTACTTAAATTCTGCAAATCAAAGATATTTTTGGAGAAAAAGTAAATTAGTAGAAATTGATTTTAAAAGTACGTATAAAACATATTAAAGTTTTATCATCTATCTCCTTATAAGTATAATTCAAAGTTGTGCTTGCTATGACTCAAGAAGCCATGAGTCATACTTAAGCCGTGAGTAGCATACTAAAGGAGTATGTTTTTTTGGATTCCATCAGTGATCTAATCAATTACCCATTTTATTTTAGTTTGCTTAGAAATTGCCTATAAAATTATTTAATTTATTATCTTATCTTAATAAAATTTTATTTATATAATTAGAATATATATTTATACTCCGTACACAAACCACAATACTTGCAGGAAAAAATAATATTTATTCTGTATTGTTCCAGGAAACCTAATGTAGAAATAGCCTCAGAATAGAAAATATGTTATTTCAAA
>PVKE010029021.1:0-20534 GCA_004027555.1 Craseonycteris thonglongyai | reverse complement strand
ATCTTAATAATTGTTTGCTAACAGGGTTGTCATCATACTCTCCTAATTACGAGGCACTGGCCAATGAAATGCAATGCCAAAGATCACACTGACAGATTGTTTTTTTTTATGTTTTCTTTTATGTTTTTTTAAATGATTTTATTATACGTGTGTTTTTTATTTACTTTGTATTACGTTTTGTATATATGTTTCTTTGTGTATATAATTTGTACAATAAATTTATTATTTTAAAATTATTTTTGTTTATTATTTTTTATTCTTGTTCAATAATAAATATTCTTAGAAATAGCTGGTGCCCGCCGCCCTACCAATGTTTTAGAATGCGCCCTAGGGTATAAAAAGGTTGGGAACCCCTGCTGTAGAACAAGCTTGTTGTCAACTCAGGAATTAGACTTTTCACTTTGGTGGACTGAAGACGAGACCGGATCGAGGTCTCGCGGAGCATTGGGTGACCTGGGACCTTCTTCCCGAAGCCCCACCCACGTAACACAGGGTTTAGTGATGAGAGTTTCTGAGTTGAATGGCAAGTGACCAGATCAATGGGGCAAGTGCTCGTGGGCCAGAAGAAACAACTACTTCGTCCCCAGAAATGGTCTCAGCAACCGGGCCTGGCATGACCCTGGACATTCACGGATGTTGTGAATGGCAGTTGGTAATTCTGCCAGGTGGCTTGTCATTGCCAGGACTTCTGAAGCCCTATTCGTAGCACAGGGCAGCAGCTGTCGTACCGGGACAGTGCTGGCCGGGCACGCTCAGCTCTGAGAGGAGGTGCTGCGCGAGGTCACTCTCTGAGGTCCGTCTTCCACTTTGGTGTCTGTTGACATCAAGCATAATGGAGTAGATCAATCATCCATAATTGTCTCTGAGGACTTACTGCATTGCACCTGATTTATTTATTTTTTAAACCTTTCTGCGCAAGTTGCTGGGAAAAGTCTGAAGAGTGTGGGCTTGCCTTGGCTACAGTTCACAGACATTGTTTCTCGGGTTCTTCTTTTGACAATGTGGAGAGATTTTTTTTTTTTATGTTCAGTTCATGCTCATGCAAAGGAAATTTGAGGGTCTCTCTTTTTTTCTTCAGTTTAATTTGTTATCATCTGTCCCTTCGTTCTGAAAGATAACTAGAAATTAGTCTTCTGAAAAGTGATGTTTGCTACTGATATTTTAAAAAGAAAAGCTATCACGATGGCCAGGATTTTTATTTATTTATTTATTTTCATGTTTAAAATAGTCCCTGGGTTATTCTGAACTTGTCTTTCATGGTTTTTTTTTTTTAATTTTTTTTTAAAAGCTACTATAGTGTTAAAGGTCAAATGAAGATCATTTTAAAGACAGGGTGGTATCTAAATTAACAGCTCTTTTTTTTTTTTAATATATTTTTATTTATTTATTTATTTTGACAGAGGAGAGAGAGAGGGAGAGATACAGAGACAGAGAGAGAACTGAACTAGGGGAGCTCCCAATTCAGCATATGGTTCCGCACGGGCCGGGGCTGGGATTCGATCCTCCGTCCCCGGCGCTGCAAAGTGAGCGCCTAACCCACTGAGCCATCCCGGCTTCCCCATAAATTAACAGCTCTTAATACAAAGTTTTTCAGTGGTCCCTGTCTACTGGATAGCGGTCACTATTTATTTCTTTAAAGTTTTTATTTTTTTATTTTATTGTTTGAGAGAAGATGAGAGAGAGAGAGAAGGGGGAGGGCCCAGAGCAGTCTCCATAGTTGTACATCATTAGTTGTGACATGGTTTCATTCCATATGAAACCACGTGGGGCAGGAACCAAACTGGGAGGTGAGAATCTTCACAGCCATCCCATCAGTTGTGAGATGCACCACAGTTCAGGGTCTGGGTTTGCATGGGCTAGGACAGGGAATTGAACCCCAGACCTCATGATTAAGAGACAAACGCTCAACCTTTGAGCCATTTCAGCCTCCCAGCAGTCACTATTTACCAGCAATATTTATAAGGAGGTTCTTAGGCATGGGTGATAATTTTCTTTACACCTCTGCATTCTGTAGAGATAGGTTTTCTTTATGAACAAGGGAGCCATAATTCCTTCTATTTTTGGCATGCTCCCATTTCAGCCACCTTTTCTACACACTTCCATTCATAATGCTTGGCATTTGAACACTTTGGTGAAATAAGGTAGATGCAAGTCCCCAACCAAAGTAATACTGAGATATAAGTTGGGAATAGATTGCGGTTTCATGTTATAGAAATAGGAGGTCAAATATCCATGAACCAAGGTCAAGGTTTTTTTCCTCCTCATGGTGTCAGGTGTGAGCTGAGGGAGAAATGCCCATGGGACAAGAGGCCCGGGGTCTGGGTGACTGGACATGCACTTTGCTCGTGGAAGCTTGCTGAGTCCAGACAGAGCACCTTTGTCTTATGATAGCTTGTGTTGGGCACCCCAACCCTATGACTTGGTGGGTTGACAGCCCCCAGCTTTCAATGGGCAGTTCTGGCATCATAGTCACTGCATGCTCCATGTCTCCCAGGGTCCAGTTGTGCTCCGTGAGTTGTTTCACAAGAGTCGTATAATTCTTTGCTTCACATGGCATGGCTTTGCTCTAGAACACTAGGGATCTTCGTGATCTGCCATTGAGTTCTGCCATAACCCTCACAGGACATTCTTCTCCTTTCTGTACCATTCTGTTACCATGGGGTCTCTGGGTCCTATGGACCAAGAGGTAAGACTGTTCTCACCACCACCTGGACATTTTCTGCTCCAAACCCCATCAAATGTGACAACAGGCTTTTGAGTCATCCATGGGGTGAATTTGAGTAGTGCTCCTATGTTTGGAACATGCTGCTTCTAGTCCCAAAGAGACCTTCCAGGAACCCCGCCCCCTTCTTTGTGCTGCAGTGCTTTACCCTTTATTTAGATAGGGTGTCTCCATAAGCACCTCATCACCGAACCTCCAAATATCTTGCTGATGTGGCAATCCCCTGGGTCGTAGTGAGGTTTAGTGACACTTCTGAAAAACAAGACTCCATCAAGGGCTCTTATCATCCAGTCCAAGTTGCATGATGTCATCCATCCAGTGGTTGATGTGACGTGACAGGTGTTCAAGTGGCCCAGCTCTCCTGACTATATTATGGAACAGGGCAAGGATGTCACCACAAGACACATGGTGCTTACATGCTACCTCACCCTCCATGTAGCTGATTCCTATTTCTGATCCTCTTTGCTGATAGGTGTGAAAATCAATATGCCCAGTGAATCAACGGCCACATGCCATGTAGCTAGAGCGACGAAAATAAGCTCTACCAAAAATCACGTCTGGTTTGGGACAGCAATCTGAGCCCCAGGTAGTTGTAAGAGTCTTGCCTTCTGTCCATGATCTATGAGATTGTCTCCACCAGTGGGACCCAGGTTACAAAACTAGCTCCAGCCAGGAGCCTGGGTAAGGAACAGGGACTTTACGGGAGTGACTGCCTTTGGTCTCCTATTCATTGTCCATCTTGATTTCTTTTGTTGGTACAAATGGAGTGGTCCATTGTTGGCTGCCCATCTATATTGCCCCATGGGAATGTCATATCCAATCAACCAGCTTCATTACCCTGTAGACCTGGTACCTTCCCCTTGTATCACTAAGATGCCACTTGTAGTGGCAAGAGCCACCACCTGGCCATACTGCTCTTGTGGGCAGAATTATTTTCTGTCGCTAATAATGCATCTCAGTGTCGTGGAAACACAGGGTTTGAACTTTTCTTTTTCCGGTTCTTTCAGGAAATAAATTTCATTGTTGTCATCGTAGTGCCCTAGTCTACAGCCCTCCCCACTTTGTTTCTATACTCTGTTATGCTCTCGGGATTACCTTTGAGAAGAGGCTTTCTGTTTGATATGAATAGTTAGACTTCTCCAAATAATACCTTTTGAAAACAACTTTACATAAAATTCCTTCTTAGAAGCAGTGTACATATATTACAGGAAACTGTATAATGTATTTCCTGATTTATGTCACATATTGCAAAATATTGACCATATTTTTCTGATATCCAATGCCATAATGTTAATACCATTAACGAAAATAGTAGCTAATGTTTATTGGGTGAAAAGTGCTTTTTAAGCACTTTATTATGCAATTTAGTGTTTGTAAGACTGATCTTTAAAGGCAATTGTGCTCCCCACCAATACGTCATTTTTAAGAGAAAGCAAACGAGACACAGAGATGGCAACTTGCCTAAAGATGACGTATTCTGTGTGAGCTTGGAGATATCTGAACTTAAAGGTCATTATCCTGTGTGCTCATACATGCTGTATTCGAGTGTGGAGAAAATCTCTAGGTCAAAATTTTCTTCCATTGAGGTTATTACAGACGGCAAGAATCAAGTGCCAGTCAAATAATTGGCCTTATATTAAGTGCCTTTCAGTGTTATTCTTTCCAGACGTACAGTCTTTTCACAGCTCATTACATCCTATCTTTTCTTCCCCCTTTTAAATTAATGTCTTTCCGAGCCCAGTGCTGAACCCACTCAAGTCAGAAGTTATGAAAAAGCATAATGGGGCTTTCATTAGGGGCATGTTTCTGGTGAGTCATTTAAATAAAGGAGCTGATCATTTAAAACAGAGGAGAAAATAGATCATGTTGAATAAGAAAAAAAGAATAAGTTACATTTAAATGTTCTTGATCTTAAAAGTCCTTCAAACTTTGGTGAAAAGGTACTTAGCAGTTGGCTGGAGAGCCGAGAGCTTGTTGTTGGGTGACAAGTGACCCATCACTCTGCCTGTAGGCCAATGGCCACACAACTAGAGTTGTCCCCAACACACTGGCTTCCATGGAAACTGCCACTTGCTTGACTTTGTGTCTTGTTTTCTTTTGATTATAAAAATAATTCGTGTTAACCGAGGAACATGTAGAAAAACAGAGAAAATAAAAATGGCTCTTCATTCCCTTGCTCTGAAGAAGGCACTTAGCACTTGAGTTTCTTTTCCTGTCTTTCTCCATCTCTGCCCACCAGTATTAGGACTTCAATCGCCAGTTCCGTTGTTGTATGTAGAAGATACAGAGCGATGCACATCAGATCCCCAAGTGCACAAATACAGAGCACCCCACTCCCCCCACATTCTCCACTCCTGAGGTAGCAGACACATGCACGCACATACAAAACACATATATGCACCATGTGCATGTGTGCAACACAATGCTCATATGTATGCATACTCACATAGCTCATACATGAACATATCTGTGTACATACATATAAGCACATATGCATTTATTTATTTATTTTTTGCTCACAATGTCCCTGTTCTGGACATTGGGAGCTATTTCAGTTTGCTTTTGGGGGCATAACCCTATGAATATGAGGTAATTTTTTTTTTTAATTACTGTTTTCTTACTTTTCAGAACTATGAGTATCAGATGTTCCAGGTTCACCTTGCATATTTCCCACCTCAATTTTAGAATCAGTAATGGGATCCGGGTTCAAGAAGGGGGCCTGTTGCTACTACTAACGGTGTTTCTTTTAGTTCCTCTCAGCTGACACGGTGAGGAAATTGATGTGAGTCTACTAACCTGTGCATGCACACGTACCTGTAAATATTTCTGTATGTGGTCGTCTCAAGCTGCATTTAAGTACAGTATGAATTCTGACTGATGTCCCCACCTCTAGTCGGTGACCACATGGATCACTCTGGCCTTCTCCCTTTGTTGATCTGCAACCAACCTCTCTAATGCTGAGAAACCTGGCTCCTACCACCCATCATTCACTTACTTAGTGGTCCAATTCTAGTAGCCTTGTAAGGAAGTATCAGAATCTATACCCTGTATCCTATGGGAACAACCTTATCCATCAGAATACAGGGCTCTGTGCACTTCTTTTGGCCTTGAATCTTACAGACTCCACTCATTCCCAAAGTGAGTGAGTCAGCACCCAACCCCCACTGGTCAGTGAGAATGTTTCATACATTTGTAACACAGTGAATTCTCCAGTCACAGTCTGTATTCCTTCCTGGGCCCCTTTCCACACATTTATTTAATAGTCACCCCAATCCTATGATGTGTGTGTGTGTGTGTGTATATATATATATATATTACTATATCATTAATTTTATTTAATTTGCACTTCTTTAATTACTTGTGAAATTGAACTTCTACACATTGTTTGCATTTTCTCTAGTATTTGTCTCTTCTTGTACTGTGTCGATTTCTTTTTAGTAAGGTCATGTTATTCTTTTGAAGAGTTACTTATGTAGTTATTCACAGTTGTTTTTGAATATGCTGCAAGTAATTCCCCCCACCCTGCCCCTCTTTTTTTTGTTACTCTTCCTAATGCTGGTGTTTGAGAGAGACATACATTTTAAAGTTTTATGTCTTCTACTAATTATGAATACCAAGTTTCTACAACCACACAATTTTCTCCCAATGTATACAAAGTGTACTTTGAGGTCATTCAAATCCACAAATATGTCAAAAGACCTGTGACAATCTTGTACAAGCCATCATCCTCTTTCCAAAAAATTATGCATGCACACAAGTACACACGACAGTTTGCATAAAGTGTCCTGAGTTTCTGGATGCCAGATAAAGAACCCGAATTTACTTCATTCCTTTTACTTCATTGATGAGAAATACTTTGACATTTCGAGGGACTGATTTGAGTTTATACATATTCTATAAGAAATAATGGGGTGTTGGCAATAGAACACCAGCTCCTTGATGTTCAGTTTGGATCCTTTCCCTCTACAACATGCTACCTTCCAAATTATTTGGATAGACTGGTGACTCAGTGACTTCACTGAGAATAATTCAATAATGGTTTGCATTATTTTATTTGATCATGACTGATATTATTTGATACCTCATTGTAACCAACATAGAAAACATTCACTAGATTCTGATAATAGAAAAGCTGAAGGCAAACCGTGAACACAAACTTGAATTTGGACTTGCAGACTCACTGTTTTATTTCCTGTAGCAAAATGATACCTCTAATTTCTCCAACTATCAAGTTCTTCTGTTAAAATGAAATTCTGGCTTACAGTAGGCTTTATGTAGTTTAGTTTAGCTTTGAACAAGGCTAGTAATTTAAGTTGAAAGGATTAAGCTTGAAAGGTGGGATTAGGGGAAGCCAGGATGGCTAAGCGGGTTAAGTACTCACTTTGCAGCCCCAGGGACCAAGGATCGAATCCCAGTCCTGGCCCATGTGGACTCACATGCTGAACTGGGATGTGCTTCCCACGCAGGAGGCCCCCAGTTTGCTTCTCGCCTCCCTGGTTTGAGCCATGAGGGAGGCCCCTAGCTCAGTTCCTGCCCTATGCAGCCCCGTGCCCACCTGTGGAATGAAACCATGTCGAAAACTGATGACATACAAGTATGGAGACTGCTCTGGGCCCGCCCCCTTTTCTCTGTCTGTCAGTATTTTTTAAAAAGGAGGTTGGGATATAAACAGCCAGCAGAGAACATACTTCTCTGTAGAAGTATGACAGAGGCTCTGACCTGCCCTCCCTATGTATAATACATTATTTATAACCATCCTCAGTTGCTCTGGTTCTGAGACTTCAAACAGCACATTTCCTTAGTTCTGAGTTCCTTGTGGATTTTTTACATTTCCAATTAGTCTTGCATATGGGGGTGGGGAAGGTCATCAGCAATCTGAATTTCTAAGAAAAATAGCACATTTGGAAATGTTCTGTATCAGTCCATCAACAAGCCTATATTGAGCGCATCTGACATGGGAGATGTTATTATTTATCCAGACAGAAATACAAAGCAATATAAGACATGAAAGTTTCTGAAAAGCCGCTTAAAACTGGAAGACACCATAAACACAGGGGACATGAATTCATCCCACACAGCATTATCAGCTAAGGGACTGACAGGTAAGCTAAACAATGAATGAGGAAGAAATGAAGATAGAGCAGAAAGTAGACATGTGTATTCATGTCTCCTGTATGTGAATTCTGCGTATGTTTGTATGTGTGTAGGAGTACCTGCATGTGTAACTATGGTATAATAGTACATCATCTTGAGAAATTGGGATTTTTAAAGTGGGATGTGCTAAAAATAATAATGCATAGATTTTATTAATTTCAGTTGAAAATATAATGAATCAAAATGCTTAATTAAAGCTACTTGATAACACTCAGGCATCCATATTTAGTAAGGTTTTTCACCCCCAATAATCCTGTGTGTGTGTTCAATTGCAGTGAACTTTTTAATTATATTCTTGGGAAGGTCTCTAAGAACTTATGGATTTACTTTAAAAATGGTTAAGAAACACATTCTATAATGTTCTATATACCATTATAAATAGTACGCATGACTTTGAATGGATTTATAAATCCACTCTTCTGAATTAGGCTGACTAGACATACTGTTTTAATGGGAGAGAAAACAATGATCTGTCCTGTTTCAAATGGTATGTATGGTCAGCCTACTGACACCCGGAATTTAGCCCATGAGACTAGGTTTACTGTACATACTATTTAAAATGGGACAGTACTGTTGTTTTCTTTCTTTCATTCTTTCTTTTTTTCTTTCAATGTGTTTTATTTTATTTTATTTTATTGTTAACTTTATTGGGGTGACATTGGTTGGTAACAATTACATAGGTTCCAGGGGTTGTTTTCTGACCTGTTTAAAATAGGATGTCTGTCAGTCTACCTGTAAGAGAAGTGCCAGGTCTTTGTACTAATTCTAAAACCCTGAGATCTTAAAGATCAGCACACGTACTTGTTAATTCTAACTGTAGCTATAGACAATTGTATTATTTGCTGCACTGATTCCATCTAAACTTTTAAATTCTCCAGGGTAGAAAATGTGCATCTCTCCTAAAACCTACCTACCACATTGCTTCGTGTATAATAGACACTTCAGTTTACGTAAAAATGTGCAGTGCAATAAACCGTGACTCATTCAGTTCTTAAGCATGCTCACAGGACAAGACTTAGATATAAATGACAAAAATACAGGCTGATCGAATGATCAAATTAATTATTTTATTATTTGAGAGAAGGAGCAGGGGTTGTTGGGGTGAGAGGGCTCAGAGCTGTCTCCATAGTTGTACATTATTAGTTGTGACATGGTCTCATTCCACACAGGTGTATGTAGGGCCATGCATCAAAACGAGGGCCTCCCACATGGGAAGCAAGAACCTTCATCACCATCCCAGTGGTTACCAGTTGCACTTCAGTTTAGCATATGGGTTTGCACAGTTCAGGGCTGGGATTCGATTCCTGGACCTCGAGGTTGCAAGGCCAGTGCTCTACCTGCTGAGCTATCCCAGCCTCCCTTATTAAACTTTTTATATTTAAATGTTAGTTTGCTTTGTAGAGACAAAGTCACACATGAAGATGTTCAGAGAGAAGCTAGAGAGAAATCTGTAAAAGGCTGTCTACAGTGACTCTTGGATCATACTGAGAAAATGCAACAATCTTTGCATACGATATAGAGAAACATCTGATTTTATGGTCTGTTAACCAAGCTATATGTGGATTTCTTCAGTAAGATATGTCGCTAAACAATCTTAATAAGATAAAATAAAATGATCTTTATTTTTGTTGAAAAATAAATCATCTCTAAGTTCCTATAAATTATTTTTGCTTCGAACAAGACATTTGAAACATTTTTCAAGGACATTATGTCTTCAGGCTTTAAAATATCAAGTAATTATCAAATCAATAATCATTTGGGGGAAAGTAATGAAGTATGGAAAATAACCACTTCAAATTATATAAATCATTACCACAAAGTATTTAAAACTGATGTCATTAGAAAAAGCACTTTAATAGTGAGGGTATGAAATGTCTTCAAAGTTCGATAAAAATGGAAATTATATTCTAAATAATTTTCAAGAAAATAACATACCTTCTAGCTTTTGTACTTAATCCATTATTGATTTGATTTTGGTTTTCCTAGAAATGACTACTTTAAATAAATAATCCTTGTCATAAAATTCACATAGTAGATTTAATCTCTAGCATTGTTGTTTTGTGAATATAGATGTCAAGTATTATCAGGGAGCAATTCTCTTAAGCATATGAGTATGTAAGAAATTTTAAAACAAAATTGTTTCTATTTTCATGCCTTTCTCGTTGCTCTTAGAAGTAGCTAGATAGAATGGTCAACATCATTTGCTCCAGAAAAATCTCATTTGTAGAGAAATCTTTCTCCATGAACTTGGCACAGCTTTGCTTATATTTACCTGACATCCTCTTAGCCCATGTGTTTCCAGGTTTGGTCTGTGACATTCTTTTCTGTGGTTTCTTTATGTAACTCTTATGAGTAATTTTCCCACTTTGTTTACTGCGTATTTAAAGTTGAGGCCTCTTCCCTGAGGTTCCCAGTGGTGGCCACTAGGTGCCGCATCCTAGCAAGGCCCACTGAGCCCTGGGCAGAGGGGCTGAGCCTGCATCTTGTCAGTGCGAGGACCATTGCAGTATTTAAGGAGCACAGACGATAATCTCAGGCTTATTTGGTGTCAGAATCAAGGTAGGGGCCTAACTATAGTGGATGGTCTCTTAAGAGGCTATAGATTTATGTTTCAGCTCCAGTGGAAAAGTGGCTAGAAAGGGCAGTCTCTTAAATTCTTTGTCACAAAAGAACTGCTGGACTGGCCGATACAGGGGAAGGGTCCTACACTGTGGGGCACTGCGGCAGCACGTTGCTGGTTTAAGGGCCAGGGAGAGAAAGCTGGGATGGCTCAGCGGGTTAAGCGCTCGCTTTGAAGCCCCGAGGACCGAGGATCGAATCCCGGCCCCGGCCCATGAGGACCCACATGCTGAACTGGGGAGTGCCCCCAGTTTAGTTCTTGCCGAGACCGCTCCCAGCCCAGTTCCTGCCCTGCACAGCCCTGTGCCCACCTGTGGAGTGGAACTATATGGAAAAACTAGTGTCAACTATGGAGACTGCTCTGGGCCCTCCCCCTTCTCTCTTTCTCTTTCTGTCTCTGTTTCTGTCAAAAATCAATAAAATAAATCTTAAAAAAAAAAATCCAGGGAAAGACTTGATTTGGGAAATGGTTGATGCAGACCCCCTACAATGCCTACATGCATATACTCTCTTACCGGTGCACATGTGTGCATGTGTGTGTATGTATATGTGTGCATATATGACATATATTCTTGTACTAGTGTATATGTCTGTATATGTATATATGACACATATTCTCACACTAATATGTGTGTGTATGTATATCTATGTACATACGCACACATATTTATATATGGGCAGCCTTCACATAAATGAGAGCTGTCTGGAAAGTATCCAGCCATGTCATATGAAAAATAGAGGCATTTATGGCTAGATTTTTGTCTGGACAGCCTATAGATACACACACATACACATATGCATGCAGTTGGATCTGCACATCACATAGTCATATGTGTGCACATGTGTGTGTATACTCATATAATATACACAGTTGGATCTGTGCATCACATATATTCCCACAGTGGTTTCCTTACTGATTAGTGTGTGTCTTACGAATATTGACATTTGAAGAAATATGCTGATTTGAATTATGAGACATCCATTTATTGGTAGGAAATGACACACTCAAATTTTTGTCATTTCATTCTAAGCATGATTCGTGGTTGCTTCGTTTCCACACAAAACAAACTTATAATTATTATAGAGTTAAATTAGGTGATCAAAATGCATTGTAGAGAGTCAGATGGGAAGAAAATGCCCCCTCCTGTGTTTCCGAGTCCAGTGTGAATTGGGAGTTCATCACTCGGGGGTAGACAACGTGATCGGATGTGCCTCCTCCTGACTACCTGACTCTCTTTTCCACTGGTACTGTGTCAGACACCTTCAAAAGCAATGTGAAGTGCTCATTTAAGAGTTAACGTCTAGGTTCAATGTTATTTTAAAAATGCTTACACACATTTAAAAATTGTGTTTGGTTCATCTCCTTACAAAATAAAAGTGAGGGTACTATTGTGTTCATTTGTATGAGGTTCTGAGATAACGAGATGCTGAGGGGACACAGAGAAAGATCGACTTTTTGTGTTACTACACTTGCTAGTTTGAGGACAGCTTCACAGAATTTTGTTGTGTGTGTGTGTGTTTTTAATACATTAGTTCTCTTAACAAATAGTCTTTAATCCCAAAATACAAGTCTTTATCTACTGCTGCTTGTTAATTATAAATGTAATTGTTAGATTGACTGTGGGGTGGTCACCCACAGCAATGGATCCACATTTATCAAAACACTAGTGTTCAACACCTAGTACTCGAACACATGGCTATTAGGTATTACTCCCCCCTTCTCCTCACATAATAATCTTTCTTTCAGTTTTTAACATTAAAATATGAGTCACCATGATGTGATTTTTTTCCCCCTGGAAAAAGGTCATGTTCATAATTTTATCAGCAAGGGACATATTCTAATTGTTTTTTTATTCAAATGTAATTGATCATCTGTGGAACTACGACTCAGATAAACACACACAGCCCAACTCTAGTTTGCTGTTCTTTTTAGTAGACAAACAGAAGGATGAATAGCACACCATGAAAAATGTGACTTGTGAAGGAGTAAGATGGTCAGGACTGCACCCTGGGGGTCTCCAGAGGTCAGGTGACATGGTGGGGCCCAGGATCATGGCACAGAGTCTTGGTGAGGACCATCTGCCCTTCCCCTGTGAAGACTCCTGCACAGCATAAACTTTTGTCGAGGACTGCTTAAATGTCCAAGTGATAAGGAATACCAAAACCTAATAAAATGTTATCTGCATCTATGCGGTTTTGTAAACTGCCCTAAATGTGCTTAAAAACATTTAGCTACGCCTTTCCTTGGGAGCTCAGCCCTGCTGCAGCTGGGGACGCAGCCAGGTGTCTGGAAACGGTGGTACATCACAGTGTGTGCTCCATTGATTAACCATGAAAACAGTAATGGAACTGCCATTGATCCCTGAAATAGGGGGAAAAAAGTTTGACACATCATTGTACTTGCTCATGATTCATGGAAGAACCTGGCTGGGTTGGATGGGTGGAGGGTTGGTGGGTGGTTGGGTAGGTGGGTGGATGGATCAGTAGTTGGCTGAGTGGATGGGTAGATGGATGGGTGGGAGGATGAGTGGGTGGATGTTGGATGGGTAAGATGGATGCCTGAATGGGTAAACTGATGGATGAATGAATGTGTGAGAGGATGGGTAGGTGGATGGGTGGATGGGTATTCAGGTAGATGGGTGTGCAGGTGGGTGGATGGATGGATGGGTGGGCAGATAGATGAGTGAGAGGCTGCATTGGTGGATGGATGGAAGGGTGGATGATGGATGGGTAAGAGGATGGGTGGGCAGATAGATGAACGGAGGAGAGGATGGGTAAGTGGATGGATAGATGGGTGAATGTAATATCTGCCTTCAATGATTCTCGCAGAGCCATTCAATCTTTCTTAGTCATGGTTTCACCATGATTTCCATCGTTTTTAGAAACTGTCCACGTATAAAACCCTGAGAAAGAAGCAAGCAAAGCAAATATGAAAGTGCTTTGAAAAGTTCAAAGTGATGTACAAATATAGCCTTTATTTTATTATTTTTTTTAATGGTTAAATTCCGGAAATTCAAACCAGAAGACTGAGTCACTTTTTACTTCCCGGTGTGCATGGGAGTTATTCCCTAGACTAAAAATCTTCACACTTGGTTGTGCAAATGACTGCGGTTGCGAAGTTCAAGAGCTTCTTTATCTATTTTTCATACACTCAACTCTGGCAGGCAATTGTTAAGCCGGTAATGGAAAGGTAAGCAGTTTATTGCAGGTGGCGGTTAGCAAGCAGTCAGGTAGCTTGAAGCTTATCCTCACCACGGAACATGAGTAGTGACCCTGTGGCCGTCCTAAAGGATTTCAGAGGAGCCATTTCAGGGATCAATGGCAGTTCCATTACTGTTTTCATGGTTAATCAATGGAGCACGCACTGTGATGTGCCACCGTTCCCAGACACCTGGCTGCGTCCCCAGCTGCAGCAGGGCTGAGCTCCCAAGCAAAGGCGTAGCGGCAAACAGCCGGGCAAAGCGGCGATATTGCTTAGTAAATTTCGCCTGCCACCGCACAGGAAATCTACAGCTCAGAAGGCTTTACTTCAGTACCCCGGGAAGATTAAAACAGAATTGATGATACAGTCGGCAACAAATTGTGCTGTTCTTCAGTGTGGCTGAATGATGTGCATGTCATCTTTGAAAATAAAAGAGAAAGGCTTGTTTTACAGAATAAAAGTCAATGAATCCAAAAACGAGGTACATTTCAAACATTATTAAGAGTGCTTTTAAAAAATTCTTTGTCTCCTTTTCTCTCTCCTTGTCTTGGGATTTAAATCTTCAGTGTGTATTTCAACAAGGGGGAGGAAATCTACTACTTTAACAAACACTATCAGCACTCAGAATCTATCCTATTTTCATATATCCTATAATATTCTCCATGTCACTTACCGTATCATTTGCTGGGAAGATTAATATTCAATTGTCGGTTCCTAAGACAAAGAATGGCAGGCCACTGGAACCAAATGAGAATTTCTATAGAATTTGATGTTTTTCAATGTTAACTGTATCTTTCAGAACCTCATATAAAATAGTAGTAGACAGCAGCATTTTCTGTTCAGCCTCCTCTATATTTTTCCCAGTCCGTTGAGTTTATTTTCTATAACCCTTGGTGGCACAACTGAAACTTGAACATGGAGTTTCTTTCTTATGATCTCATTTCTGTTGTACTGAAATGCAGCTGACTCACAGATGATATTGTGTGAATAAGCTCATTCCTGAAACTTGTAAATAAGAGCATACATTTGTTAAAGGTCATAATCATATATGTAATAGGTTATTTATTTCTGTTTCAATCATTAGGGTGTGTATGTGTGTGTGTGTGTGTGTGTGTAATGGAAAATTTTAAAAATTCATTTTTATTGTTTTTGACACAGAGAGAGACAGAGAAAGACCGAGAGAAGGGGGAGGGCCCAGAGCAGTCTCCATAGTTACATGTCATTGGTTTTCTACATGGTTTCATTTCATAGGTGGGCACAGGGCTGGCTGAGCAGGGCATGAACTGGACCAGGGACCTTCCATATGGAGCTCACCCCGGTGAGAACTGAACTGGGGCCACACTTCAGTTCAGCATATGGGTCCATGTGGGCCGTGGCCAGTATTCGATCCTTGGACCCTGGGGCTGCAAGATGAGCATTCAACCCACTGAGCCATCCCGGCATCCCTGGAAATTAAAAGAAAATAACACTTAAATCCTTATTGTGTGCCAAACATTGTGGTGTGTATTTTTACACATTATTCTACAGAACTCCCAGGAACAGCCTAGGAGTGGACAGAATTCTGAGGCCCATTTTACAGGCTGAGGAAGCGAGGTACAGAGAGGTGATGTGAGTTACCCCACAGCTGGTCTCTGGTCATCACAGAACTCTAGACCTCTCAGCCTTCAGAATGCAGTCTGTTAGTGCTCAGGCAACTTCAACTCACAACATTGCTCATAGATAAAACAAAAGAAGGCACAGGCTCTACTGATTTAATACAAAGGTTGGCAAAAAAAAAATCTGAAAGATTATAATCCTAGAATTCATGTGGTAGGAGAATTCTCTTTGGAGGAATCTCACACATTATTAGACAGATAGGGTTAGTAACTGAAGATAGTAGTAAACTCTTGAACACCTTTAGAAGTCATTTTTTCTTTATCTCTATAACCAGCAAAACATAACACAAAATTGAGGAGCATCACCATAGCGCATGAGTAATAGTGGGCACAGTTCAATTAGCTTCCATTTACCTTCTAGAGTCCCCAAGGTTCCTGATATTGAGCGCATGACTCCTGCTCACCACTGGACGTTCAGTCCTCAGTGGTTGCCCATCACTCAGCACAATGTGGTGGGCATGCTGTGTGGTATGAAGGATTTGTCTTCTTCCCAGGGCTCATGTTTTCACACATCTCCTAAGCTGATGGTTTTCAACCTTCGGTCTGTGGACCCAGTCTTGTCCGCCAGAAATTTCCTGCCGGTCCATGAGATACTTTCATATTCTGAGAATATGAAATTGTTGAAATCACACTGAAGTTATTCTTCTCATATAAGCACATTCTGAGAAATTTCTGGCAGGACCAAACTGAGTCCACAGACCTCAGGCTGAAAACCAATGTCCTCACCTAAGCAAAGACGCTGACTTCTCTTTGGTTGGGAAGATGTTTCCAAGGCCGACTATATAGTCAGCAGCCTGGAGTGACCGTGACAGTATTCACTCTGGAGCCAAGGGAAGATGTTAGTGCAATAAAGTAACGTCTCCACTGGGGGGAAGGGAGGACGTGTTTGATGCTCATTTAAAAAGATTGGAGACCCAGAAGGTCAGGGTTCTACTGCAACACGCCGTGTGCACAAATGTGGTCTGGTCCTTCCTACGTATGTCTTCTTATGGGAATTGGGCGTAGGGAAATGGCATCAAAATGAATGCTGATAGTTTGTCTCCTGCTATGACCATGAGTAATAAAGAGTCTTTTCTAAAAAAAATATATTTTTTTATTTTATTGTTTGAGAGGCGAGAAAGATAAGAGGAGAGGATCCAGCGAAGTCTCAGAGTTGTACATCATTAGTTGTGATATGGTTTTATTCCTCACAGGTGGATGTGAGAGGTGAGAACCTTCACTATCATTCCAGCGGTTACTAGTTGTGCCATAGTTCAGCATAAGGGTTTGCATAGGTTGGGGTGGGATTCAAACTTTGGACCTCGAGATTGTCAGGCAAGCACTCAACCTCTGAGCTAGCCAGGCATTCCCAATCAAGAGTCTTTTATCTCTGTCCCAGTCTCCTATCAGCATCTGCGAGCCTGTAGCAGGTAAATTTGTTACATGTAGGAAGAAATCTCAGACCCTTCTCTGTTCTTGTCATGTTGCAGTTGTAAAAGGACACACCATCAATTCCATTTCCTGGTGGAAAAACATACCAAACCTTAGACACATTTTTGTGTACTTCATGTGAATATTCAGTAGTTATGACTTTTTGATGACTTCTTCCTTGCTCCTCAAGCCTTATTAAGCACCGGCCACAACATGCTCAACTCTCTCTTGGTGGTGACTCGGGACCACAGCTACCATCATGGTATCACTTCCAGTGGCAAAATCTATTCCTTATGACAGACAAGTCTATAACAGAACAGCCTTCCCATTAATAGGAAGGAAAGCCGGGGACAGAAACAACTGCTTAACACTCCTATTCAAAGAGTTATTCATCAGCTTGAGTTGCTATAAAACTAGCTGCTCCAACCTGCAGCCCATAGGCTGCATGTGACTCAGGACGGTTTTGAAAGTGGCCCAACACAAATTCACAAACTTCCTTAAAACATTACAAGAATTTTTTTAGCTCATCAGCTATTGTTAGCGCTAATGTATTCTAGGCATGACCCTAGACAATTCTTGTTTCAATGTAGCCCAGAAAGTCAAAAGGTTGAACACCCATGCAAAAAACAAACAAACAAAACAACAGCAACGAACACAGGAGCTGTTTCCTTGCCGTGTCTTCACATGGTGGTGAGAATAAGAGAGGCTCTCTCTTCCCCTTCTTAGAAGGCCACAGCCCTTATAACTTCATTTAACCATAATTACCCCTAAATACTCTACCTCCAGATCTAGTCACCTTGGAGCGTATGGCTTCAATATTTGAATTGTGGACCACAATGCAGCCCCTAAAGCAGCTGAACTATTGAACAGTGGAGATGTGTTGAGTCCAGTTCCTGAGGTCAACCCCAGGGGTGTCCAATGTTGTGGCTTCCCTGAGCTACGTTGGAAGAAGAATTGTCTTGGGCCACACATAAAATACATGAACACTAATGATAGCCGATGAGCTAAAAAAAAAAAAAAAAAAAAAAGTTGCAAAAGAATCTCATCATGTTTTAAGAAAGTTTATGAATTTGTGTTGGGCCACATTCAAAGCCGTCCTGGGCTTCAGGTAGCCCGTGGGCTGTGTGTTGGACAAACTGGGTCTACAGTCAGGCTGAGATTTGATGCTGCATTTTGCCCCAGGGTTTCCATGGTTTGAAAAGAGAAAGCTTTGAGAATGTTATCAGGAGGGAAGCCCAGTGACCAAGCATCTGTGATTAAAAGTGTGAGTAGAGTTCGGGCAGCCTTCTGGGGCCAGGACCCAACAGTTACCACTGAGGACAGGGCAGGGGGTTGGGTCTGGCCAACACTGTAGCAGTGCTCAGTCTAACAGGAAATAGACCAGCCTCATTGGGATTATAGCTCCTGTTTGGCTGAGTTGAATCCCAGACTTCACTAAGTTGATCTGACCTAAGAAGATATAACTCCATGTGTCAGATCAGCTCTGAATTTCCTTTTTCCTTTTTTGTACACAGTGTCTGGATTTTAATTTTTAAAACACTTACCAACCTAGAGACAAAGAAAATGTCTGAAAATTGAAAGAAGCAGACACAATAGAAAGAATATTCAACTGTTTGAATCATGAGACAGGAACTTAAGAAACCTAGATAGAGAATTTCAGCATCTAATTAAAATATTTAAGAAAGAGTTTAGTTTTCTGATAAGCCTACAGGCTCAGATCACAGCTGGTTAACAAATTCTGTTATTTCAGAGTTGAACTGGGTCATGAATACAGTTTACGTTATTTCAAGTTACATTGGTTTAGGCTATGTGCTTAAGTGTAAGTTTCAGGCATTTACCTTCATTAATAATTTAGGAGGGGTCAGTGCTCAGTGGTCAGGCCTTTCACTTTCATTTAATCCTTCCTTAAACTAGAATCGATGAGATTCCAACAAAGATAACCCAAGCCAGCTCCAAATCAGTTCTTAAATTTTCTTTTCTTTTATCTGGAAACTGGCCTTCTGGACTCCCCATGGGGGAAGACAGAGAGAAAAAGCACTAGAATTCTTCTGTTCTTATCATGTGCAGAAAAATTGGGTACTGGTTTGGTTACATGGTCACTCCTGCGGGAGCCACAGCTGAACTTGATGAGGGACTTGGGAGAGCGGAGATGCTTTACTGAAATAGCAAAAGTCAATGAAGGGGCCCATAGAAACTTATGCCACCTTTCTTGAATATGTATTTCCCCAGCTCTGATCGATATTCTTATTTTTGAAGTGAAAAAGGGAAACCAAAAGATAAGAATGCACTCTGAGATATTTTTATAAAAGTCCTAATAAAAGAAAGGAAAAGATAAGGATACACAGAGCTCTAAGGTCACAGAAAGAAACCAACACTTTCAACTGATTTGTATGGAAGGTCTGATAAGTCAGTTCATGAACTTGCTACCATGCACTATGTTGGCAGCACTGTGCAACTTGGTAAGATTTCATGACCCTGGTATATCAGTGTCTCAAAGCTGTGTTTATGTCAACATGTGGTGCTGTCGTGCTGAGTAGCGTTCATTATTGTTGTTGGGTGTTTTTGTGTGCCATCATGTGAATGCCAGAACTTGAGTTTGCCAAGACTTTTTGGAAAGGCAAGACAATGTGTTGGATCACGATATCACTGGTGATGAACCATGGGTATACCAATACGACCCTGAAACAAAGCATCAAAATGCACAATGGAAGTCAGCCAATTCTCCAAGACCAAAAATGTCAGTTCAAATCAAGAGTCAAAATGATGTTGCTAAACTTTTTTAGTATCAGAGGGATTGTTTATCATGAATTTGTAACAACTAGACGAACAGTAAACCAACTTGGTTGACCAACTTGGTTGACTGTAAATGCTAAAAAGGCTATGTGAAAAAGTTAGATGAAAATGACCTAAACTGTATGCCAACAACTCGTAACTATTGTGTCACAACAATGCACCAGCTCACAGGGCACTGTCGGTGAGGGAGTTTTTATCCAGTCAACAAATAACTGTACTGGAACAACCTCCCTACTCACCTGATCTGTCCCTCGGTGACTTTTTTCTTTACCCAAAGATAAGGGAAATACTGAAAGGAAGACATTTTGGTGACATTCAGGACATCAAGGTTAATACAATGACAGCTCTGATGACCATTCCAGGAAGAGTCACACAGTTGCTTTGAAGGGTAGACTAGGACCTGGCATAGGTGCATAGCTTCCTAAGGGGAGAACTTCAAAGATGACCATAGTGATATTCAGCAGTGAGGTATGTAGCACTTTTTCGTGAATGAGTTGGTGAACTTAACTGTCATACCTCATATGTCTTACTCAAATAGGAAGGGGAGAGTAGAAAATAATCTTAGCACTTGGTCTGGAGAACTGATGGCTGGTTGTGTCCATGGGGACTTTAGCTTGTACATTTATTGGGAAAGACATAAAATTAAGTCTTACGTTGACCTGCTCATTAGACACTTAAAATGACCCCCCTCTATATTGCTGAATTTATACCATGTCATATGAGGGTTCAATACGGAGCATCTGGTGCTACATTGCCATCCACATTGCCTCTTTATAACATTTACTTTCTGAAGTAATAGCTGCCTCTTTTTAAAATAGTACTAAATGGAACTGAAATTCTCAAGTCACTCTTACTAGATAGAATACTATGTAATTAGTAGTAAAGGTGAGGAAGTTTGTTTTGTACTTGAATCCACATGAAATTTTATTTCCGTGGGTTACAGTGCATCCTGACATCACTTCCACATCAGATCTTTTTT
>PVKE010029020.1:0-20522 GCA_004027555.1 Craseonycteris thonglongyai | reverse complement strand
AAAATTGAATTAAATTTAAATTAATGACTTTGTATTCTCCATTTCACAGTGTTTTCACACCTGTTTATTTGTTGATTTAATTTGAGCTATAGCATAAATATAAAAATGACATTTGTAACACTTCTCCCCTTCTTAATGTAATGGCTATACATGTCTAGTATGGATACAAAAGTAAAAATGAATCAACCACATGACTAAATGTGTTGCCCTTTCTATTTCTCTTAGGATAAGTTTCACTCTTCCTGCCCTTTCTGGTCTATCTTAAGTACCTAACTCTTATTGCAGGAATGGAAGGGAAAAATGGGCTTTTAAAATCATGGGAGCTGTGGGATCCTTGGTGTGGCAGCAGAAGTAAGGGTTATGATTAGGTGACCAGACATAACTATTTTAAATGGGACAGAAAACAACAGTACTTCCCTGTTTCAAATAGTACATATGGTCAGCCTAGTCTCACTGGTCTAAATTCAAGATATCACGTCAGTAGGCTGACCATACTTACCGTTTGAGAAGGAACAGTACCTTTGTTCTCTGTCCTGTTTAAATCCGTACATGTGGTCAACTCAGTTATGATTTAAATCAAGGAACGTTAAGTGTGAGGCATGAGCACTCTAGTTCTGCTCCTTTTTACCACTGTTCCCCCCTCTCCTTGCCACCCCAGCAGATACTGTGCTTTATGTTCTCTGCATTGGAAGCAGCTACAGAATCTTTTTGCACATCGTACTCCAGGCAGTACTTCACCCAGATGGAGTGCTCCTCTTGGGGCCTGGCACAGAGAATGCTTTTGCTAAATGTGACTTTTACAATTGACTCTTTGCTTGAGGTTTCAGAACCACAGTGGTTGCTTAAGGAATTAGCTAGAAAACTCATGCTTTCACTTTTCTGTTTGGTTTAGAACAAGCTTGTCCAACCTGGGGGCCACATGCGGCCCAGGATGGCTTTGAATATGGCCCAACACAAATCTGTAAACTTTTCTTAAAACATTATTATGAGATTTTGCAATTTTCTCAAGCTCATCAGCTGTCATTAGTGTTAGTGTATTTTATGTGTGGCCCAAGACAATTCTTCTAATAATGTGAATGTGGCCCAGGGAAGCCAAAAGATTGGACACCCCTGGTCTCTAAACTTTAGACCATTAGTCTCATACAACTTTCCTATTAAATAATTAAGAATAAAACCTGAACCCTCATACAATAAAAGTAGCTTTCCAATAATTGAAAATAACCGTCTTAGCTGTATGAATCGAAGGTGTGTCCATTAACTGAGTTTTTTATTGCAGGGGACTTATATGGTGCTATCGGCTCTCCTGTACGGTTAGCAAGGACTGTGGTAGTTGGCAAACGACAAGACATGGTCCAGAGGCTACTTTATTTTCTTACTTATTTCATAAGATGCTCTGAGCTTCAAGAAACCCATCTTTTAGAAAATGGAGAAGATGAAGCTATCGTTATGCCAGGCACAGTAATTACTACCACTTTAGAGAAAGGTGAAATTGAGGAATCTGAGTATGTGCTTATCACAATGCATAGAAACAAAAGCAGTTTGCTCTTTAAAGAGTTGGAAGAAACAAGGACTCCTAATTGTAACTGTAAATACTGCAGTCGTCCACTCCTTGGGCAAAATGCAGAAGATGTTTTGCGACAAGACAGTGAAGATATTCAAAACACCTCTAAGAAGCTGCTAGAAATTTCAGATGAGTGCCAAATGAGTTCTGACTGCCAAGAAGAAAATGTTGATATTAAACAGTACAGAGATAAATTAAGAGCTTGTGTTGACACCACGTTAGAGACAGTTGTTTGTACAGGATCTGCTCCAGTAGACAATTGTTCATTGTCAAAGTCAGGCTCAGAGCCTGCAGAAGAAACATGGCACAGTGAGGAATTGCTGGATTCAGATGATCACACAGGCAAAGTGTTGAGATCCACAGGATTGGTTGTGGAAAAAAAACCTCCAGATAAGCTTGTGACTGCTGCATTTTCTTGTGAGGCAATCCAGACAAAGGTTACTTTCTTGATTGGGGATTCTATGTCACCTGACTCAGATACTGAACTCCGAAGTCAGGCTGTGGTGGACCAGATTACCAGGCATCACACCAAACCACTGAAGGAAGAAAGAGGGGCCGTAGATCAGCATCAAGAATCTAAAACAACTAAGGACCAATCTGGAGAGTCTAATATACGGAACATGGTTTCTGGAGAGCCCTGCGAACTTCCCTGCTGGAATCATTTGGATCCAGAAAGCATGAGCTTATTTGATGAATATTTTAATGATGATTCAATTGAAACCAGGACTATTGATGATATTCCAGTTAAAACAAGTACAGACAGTAAAGAACACTGCTGTATGTTAGAATTTTCAAAAAGATTATGTACAAGAAATAGCAAACAGAACAATGAATTTTATAAAAGTGTAGAAACAGCTCACAAAGATTCATGTAAAACCTGCTATCCTCAGCAGGACCAAAGAGAAACACTCTCCATTCTTGTCCCCCATGGGGATAAAGAGAGTTCAGAGAAAAAAATTGCTATAGGATCTGAATGGGACATTCCAAGAAATGAAAGTTCAGATAGTGCTCTTGGGGATAGTGAAAGTGAAGATACAGGTCATGATATGACTAGACAAGTAAGCAGTTATTATGGAGGAGAGCAAGGAGATTGGGCAGAAGAAGATGAGATACCTTTTCCTGGGTAAGTAGGAAGTTTCAGCCTCTAAAAGGCATTGTATAAATATGTACCATTCTTTTGTTTAGCTAATTTCTGAAGATTGGTAGGAGCTAATATAAAAGAAGACATCATTGTCCTAGACAGATTCTCTTTTATTATCATGTGCTATTACTCATAGGAAGGATTAAACACTAAGCCCCACATGTACCCCAGAAGGGCTTTGTGAGGGTGTTGGGGAAAAGTTATGTTGGTGTGTAGATTTCTTATTTAGGAATGAATTATGTCCCCCAAAAGGACCTATGCTGAGTCTGGCAACTAGGGAGAAATAATCACTGAAAAGGTAGGCAATGGCTGCTAAATTAAATTTTACTAAGACTAAGGGAGGAAAATGGGGAATGTATATTCTGGGTCAAGTATACAGGGAGAAGATTCATACTTGAGAAATGTTAGAAATCAAGCTTTGGGTTTGTGAGATACTTAACTATTATACTTTGCTTTGAATGATGGTTTTTTAATAATTGGGTTGTATTAAGAATGTTACATACACAAGGGACAGCATTCCTAAAATGCATTATGAAAGATTTATGGTCACTTCATTATGTAGTTGTTCATCAGACCCTGTTTAGATAGGAAGGAGTATTTATAGTCTGAGAACTTAAGCCATTGTTTAAGAATGATTGTACTCTGAGTATATTTTTGTAGAAAATGATGGCATTAAATATGGACTAGTAGATTCCCAAATACTTTTATTGGTAAAATATGTTTATTATTAATTAGGTGTGCCTTCTTTTGGGACCTTTCTTCTAGGTCAAAGTTAATTGAAGTGAGTGCTGTTCAGCCCAACATTGCCAATTTTGGGAGGTCCTTGTTGGGTGGCTACTGCTCATCTTATGTCCCTGACTTTGTTCTTCAAGGAATTGGGAGTGATGAGAGGCTCCGACAATGTTTGGTGTCAGATTTGTCTCACACCGTGCAGGTTAGTGATCAGCCTTTACTGTTCTTGAATTTATTTAGAATGAACTCTGTTAATCAGTAGAGCCCAGAATTGCCTTATATTTTGGTCACACCTCACTGTGTAACACAATCATTGTTTTCTGAATCAACTACTTTATATAATACCTGAATGTTTGTGCCTTTCACCATGAAAGCAAGTAGAGAGTTCCAGGAATCTATCCAAATGGAAATCTAAAATACAGAAAGGACTATGTGTATGAATAGATGTTCCTCACTAGATTTTAATATGAATAAAATTGCAAATGCCTAAATATGAATGGGATTATTTTCTTAATTTTATTTTCATTGCTAGTCTGTAGAAGTACAATTTGTTTATTGATTTTGTATCCTGACACTTTGCTGAATTCTTTTATTCTTACAGTTTTTTGTATGGATTCCTTAAGATTTTTTACATACAGGTTTAGGTCATCAATGAATAGACACTGACATTTTCCTTTCCAGTCTGATGCCTTTTGTTTTCCTTTTCTTTCTGATTATATACGCTAGAAACTCAGTGCGATGTTACATAGAAGCTAAGAAGCTAAAGCTAAGAAGTTCTTGTTTTGTTTCTGGTTTTAGAAAGTGCCGAGTCTTTTATTATTAAGTATTATGTTAGCTATTGGATTCTTTTTTTTTTTTCTAAGAGAACCCTAGAAGACTTTATTTTTAACACAGGCCCCAATGAGCCTGGGTTTTGATTAAAAGTGTGGTTTGGTGAAGAACTTTAATCTTTATTGTCTGTCAGATGACATATACAATAAATTAAATGACAAATTATGTAATTGCACAAAAAGTAACTTCTTTATATAAACTGTTAATAGATACCCAAATACAATAAGGTTTTTAAAATGAAATCAAGTGTACGTAGTTGTATTCATAAAGGTAACTACGCTAGTCAAAAACTATACAACATTAACAACAAATCCAAATGCAAAGACGGTCCCCTGAATCCCATGTTTCCAGTATCAAAAACCACTAATATTTTAGTTGTTTTCTTGTACGTTATTCTGTATCCATATTCTCTGCATCTGGTTGAATGCTGAATTTTATTTTGTTTTCTTTGTGACACTCTCCACAGATATATATCATTGGCTACTACTATGAGGGTTGAACATTCTTGTTGGTGTCTATTGTTAGTCCTTAGCAGTGAGAAACTCCTCACTCGGTCTCCTGTAGGATTCTTACAGATTTCCTTTATTATGTGTGGAAGTTCACTTTTATTTCTATTTTTTTAAGTTGTATTTGTCCCTCCCACCCACCTTTAAATCATGAATGGCTGTGAGATTTGGTCAAATACTTTTTTGTGTCTATTGAAATGATCATGTGGCTTTTCTTCTTTAAATTGTTAATGTGATAGATTATGTAGATTGATATTTAGTTATTAACCAACCCTTTGTAATCTTAGGGAAAATCCCACTTGCTCATGGTATGTAGTACTTTATATATATGTTGCTGGATTTGATTTACTAAAACATTGTAGATATTGGAGTCTGTATTCATGAGGGGTATTAGTCTGTAGTTTTCTTATGATGTCTTATCTAACTTTAATATCAGAATAATACTTGCCTATAAAGGGTGTCCCAAAATTCACACAAGATTTGAATTTTGCGTCATTTTTGTGGTAAAGTGTTGCCAATGAAAAAAAAAAGACAGCGTGATAGCTGACAGTTCAGGGATATTAAAAATGGAGTGCTACACGAAAGAGCAATGCTTTTTCATTGTTGAGCAATGAAAATTTATAATTTTTAATTATAAACCTGTGTTTTCTATCAAAATTACTTCTTGCGTGAATTTTGGGACACCCTTTAGAATGAGTTGGAAAGTATTCCCTTCTCTTTCTCTCAGAATTTTCTATGAGATTGGTATTATTTTTTCTCTAAATATTTGATAGGAATTTACCAGTGAAGCCATTTGGGTCTATACTTTTTTAAATGGGACTTTTAAATTGTTAATTCAATTTCTTGTTACAGGTTTATTCTGATTTTCATTTTCTTCCTGAGTCAATTTGATATTTTGTCTTTCTAGAAATTAGTTTCATTAAAGTGATCTAATTTGTTGGAATAAGGTTGTTCATTGTGTATACTTAAAATTTTTTAAATTTCCATAAGGCCTTTGATTATGTCCTCTCTTTCATTTCTGATTTTTGTTATCTGTTTTTCTATTTAGGGAATAGGTATTCTCCGAAGAAGAGTTTATTTGTAGCTTGGCTTCATTAGTAGATATTTTTAGCCCATATAGTTCAAAGAACACAGAGCTATGGCCCATGGGACAAATAGGCCTTTTTTGCAAATGCAGTTTTATTGAAATATTACCACTGCCATTTATTTATATATTGTATGACTATTTTCCTGCTTCAACAGTAATTGAATCATTGAGACAATGATCTTATATTCCCTAAAGCCAAAAATATTTTCTTTCTGGCTGTTTACAAAAAGGTTTACTGATTGCTATTCTAGCTGTAAGTTTGTCAGTTTTGTTGATCTTTTCAAGGAAACAACTTTTGTTTTCATTGATTTTTCTCTATTATCTGTCTAGTATTTCACTGTTTTCTATCATACCTAATTTTATTATTCTTGCTTTGGGTTTAATTTGCTCCTTTTCTAATTTTTTAAGGTGGAAACCTAGGTTATTTACTTGAAATATTTTTTTCTTTTTTAATATAGGCATTTAAAGCTATAAATTTTCCTCTAAGCTCTGTTTTTACTGAGTCTCATAAATTCTGATCTGTTGTATTTTTATTTTCATTCACTTCAAAATAGTTTCTAACTTCCCTTGCCATTTCCTTGACTTGTGAGTTATTTAGAAGTGTGATATTTAATTTCCAAATATTTGTAAAATTCTTAAATTTTTTTTTATTATTGTTGATTTCTAAATTAGTTCCATTTTGGTGAGACAACACACTTTATATGATTTTAGTCCTTTTAAGTTTATTGAGACATATTTTATGGTCCAGCATGTGGTCTAGCCTACAGAATGTTCCATATGTACTTGAAAAGAGTAGTTGGCTATTTTCTGGGCAGAGTGTTCTGTAGATGTCAGTTCAAGTTGGTCAATAACCTAAGTCTTTGCTGATTTGCTCTTTAGTTGTACTATCGGTTATTTAGGTAGAATACTCGTATTCAAGTCTCCAGCTATTGTTGCATTTTCTGTTTCTCCCTTTTTGTTACACGTGTCATTTTTTATATTTTAACACCCCCCCAAAAACAAACAAACAAACAAACAAACAAAACACATTAAAAAGGAAATAGGGAAAGGCAACTAGGAAATTACAGGTAAGAAAATGTGGCTCAATAAGCAAGTAGTCACTTAATTATTAGCCCAAAAGGCTTTAACCCTCTGTGTCGGTAGAAAAGCACATGATGTTGTAAATTTTGTTTTTTATATAGTAGGGAAATTATGACAAATCCAGATAAAAACAAAGTTTGTAAAGAAAACTCGTCAAACTCATGTTCTTTGTACTTTTTAAAAGCTATTTTGTTCCAGCTTTTTAATACGAATCAAATAAATATTTACTGACAATGCTGTGTTCTAAACATAGTGCTAATACTCCAAAAGATATATAGATGAAAAAGAAGTAGTTCTGACCTCAAGTTATTTGTTTTAATAGTGGAGAAAATGAGGCAAGTATATAAGTGTAGTACAACGCATAAAAAAATAAGTATCTGAGGATGTCGGAATGGCTCAGTGGATCACATATTCGTCTTTCAGCCCTGGGGTCCGAGGATCAAATCCTGGCCCTGACACATGTGGACCCATATGCTGAACTGGGGTGTGCTCCCAGTTTGGTTCTCGCCAGAGCGAACTTCCTATATGAAAGGCCCCTGTTTGGTCCCTGGCTCACGGGGGTGTGCCTCTCATATGGGAGACTCCCAGCCAGTTCATGCCCTATGCAGCCCCGTGCCCACCTGTGGAATGAAACTATGTAGAAAACTAATGACGTGCAACCATGTAGACTGCTCTAGGCCCTCCCTCTTCTCTTTGTCTCTCTCCATCTCTCTCTGTCTGTCTGTCAAAAATGATAAAAATAAATCTTTAAAAAATATCTCAAGAATATATTAAAATAAGTAATTTAATTCTTCATAGGAAAGAATTCATATCAGTTGATGGTATTTGCCCTTTAGAGTGAAGGAACCATTTCTGTTTCTTTCAGTTCTGTACTCTCAGTGCCTCACATAGTGCTCAATAAATATTTCTTGAATTACTTGGTTAAGAAATCCCATATGGGTTCTTCTGATGCTTTCTGTGTTCCCTTGTCTTTTCTTACCTCTGACCTTAGTCACTTAGTCTCTTCTTCATCTGTATGTCTTACCACATACAGTGTTATTTGGTGTTCTCTGACAGTCTTAACAGTGGAAGGGGTTACTGTCTCCTATTGATGACAAAGCATTTTGGTGTGAAGAGTTTCTACCTGCTAATTATTAGAGGAAGAATAATAACAATAATATGCACTTAGTATTTATTGTGGCCTTACTATGTAGTAGATACTTAAATGTGATACCGCACTTAATTTTACAATAATTATAAAATTATTATAAAGCTTAATATTATATTAATAATATATAATAATAATATTATAGGCACTTAATATTATTATTATCACTCCTATATTTTAGGTATAACATTAAGAGGTTTTTAAGTTATATGGATAGTAAATGGCAGATCTAGAGATCAGTCCTAATCTGCCTGTTCTTAAACTATGCTCGTAAGTACCTGTGCCATGCTGTCTCTAAAACAGATGGAGGAAGGTGAATACAGATTCAAGTATTAATAGCAAAATTGGTATTACAAAGCTTGTAAGACTTTTATGTTAGTGGCCCCAGTTCTATTGTTCTTGGAGTTTTATTGCTGTGATAAAAAGTGTGAGTTTTTTTGTCTTCAGCTCGTTGTTTTAGTAACTGATTTTTTAAAAGTCTTTCCTTCTGATATTTTTATTTATAATAATTAAGATACTTATTGTCAAAATCATATTACAGAAAATTTTGGAAAAATTAAAAATAAAATACCAACCTTGGGGATGCCCAGATGGCTCTTTGGGTTAAGTGCTCATGTTGCAGCCCTAAGATCTGAGGATTGAGTCCCGGTCCTGGCCCCGGCCTGTGCAGGCCCATATACTGTACTGGGCTGTTTCCCATGTGGGAGGCCCTCAGTTCGGTTTTCGCCAGGGCAGGCTTCCCATGTGAGAAGCCCCCAGTTGGGCCCCCAGCTCCCAGGGGCATGCCTCCCATGGGCAGGAACCATGCCTAGCCTGATTCCCACCCTGTGTGGCACCCCACCCACCTGTGTGGAATGAAACCATGTTGAAAATCGATGACGTACAACTATAGAATGCCCTGGGACCTCCCCCTTCTCTCTGTCTCTGTCAAAACTATAAAATAAAACTTAAAAAAAATTGACCTTAATCTCAGCACTATGTATCAAAAAATACATAGGATTAAATTCAACAAAGAATGTGAAAGATTTATGCACCAAGAACTATAAGACATTCTTAAAAGAAATTGAAGAAGAAATAACGAAATGGAAAGATATTCTGTTTTCATGGTTTAGAGTAATCAACATAGTTAATATGGGCATATTACACAAAGCAATATACCAATTTAATGTAATTTCCATCAAAATTCCACAGACATTCTTTTAAGAAACAAATTAAAATATCAAATTTGTATGGAACCACAGAAGATCCTAATCACCAAAAATATCCTAAGAAAAAAGAATAAAGCTGGAGACACCTCACTTCCCAATTTCAATCTATACTACAAAGCCCCAATAATCAAAACAGTTTGCTATTGACAGAAAAAAACACACAGACCAATGGAACAAAATAAAAAACCCAGAAATAAACCCACAAATATATGGACAGATGATTTTTGACAAAGGAGCGAAAAAAAAAAGGGGAAAAGAATGCCTCTTCAGTAAATGATGCTGGGAAAACCACATGCAAAAGACTGAATCTGAACTGCAACCTGCCACCATATACCAAAATTAACTCAGAATGGATTAGAGACCTCCATCCACATAAGACCTGATATAATTAACTGTATAGACCAAAATATTGGTACTAAACTTACAGATCTTGGATTCAGGGAGGACCTTCTGAACCTGACCTCAAAGGCAAGGAAAGTAAAAGCAAAAATAAATGAATGGGACTGTATCAAACTAAAACGCTTCTGTGCAGCAAAATAAATCATTAACAAAGCAAAGAGGCAACCAACCAATTGAGAGAAAATATTTGCAAACAGTGCCTCTGATAAAAGGCTAATATCTAAAATGTATAAAGAACTCATATAACTCAATAGCAAAAAAATAATCTAATTGAAAAATGGGCAGGAGACCTGAACAAAGACTTCATTTGTATGAAGGCATACAAATGGCCAACAGAGATATGATAAAATCACTAGCTATTAGGGAAACGCAAATCAAAACTTCAGTGAGATACCTCCTCACACCTATTAGAATGGCTGTTACCAATAAGACAAGTAACAACAACAAACACTGTAGAGGCTGTGGAGAAAAAGGAACTCTTATACAGTTGCAAACTGGTACAACTGCTATGGAGGATAGTATGGAGTTTCCTACAAAAATTAGGAATGGAGCTACCATGTAACTTGACAACCCCCTTCTGGGGATCTACCCCAAAATCTTGAAAAACCTTAGTTTGTAAAGACTAATCACCTCAACGTTCATTACAGTGCTATTCACCATGGCCAAGTCATAAAGTGCTCTTTGATATATGATTGGATAAAAACGCTGTGGTAAGTATATACAATGGACTATTACTCAGGTATAATAAAAGGTGAAATATTGCCATTTGCAACAACATGGATGGAACTTGAGATCATCATGCTAAGTGAAAAATGCTAAGAACAAAACTGAAAGCAACAAAGAAACAAAACCTCTTGGACATAGCCAATAGTTTAGTAGTTATTAGTTATTTGAGAGTAAGGAGGGAAAGGAGTGGAGGAAGGGGGAGCCAAATATATGTTGATGGAAAGAAAGCTGACTGGGTGGTGAACATCTAATGTAACACATACACTAAGTACTGTAGAATTGTACATCTGGAACCTATGTAATTTTCACTAACCAATGTCACCCCAATAAATTTATCAATTAAACTGTTGAATACTCAGTGGGCTGTGGGCAGGTACGTTGTCATGGTAGAAGCATGAGTCATCTCTTTGCCACACTCGCGTCTTCTGCAAATCATGGCCCAGCCTTCCCTGAACTTTCTGATAAAAACTTGGTTGACCGTTTTACCCAGAGGATCAAATTCCAAGTGCACAATCCCTCTCATGTCAAAGAAAAATTAATTTCATTCTTTTTAGGGATATCCTTTATACTTAAAGTTAACATTATTACATTTAACATGAGAACTATTTTAAATGTGCTGACATAGAAAAACATGCAGGAACCTTTTATTTATTTATTTTTTTTATTATTATTATTTTTTTTTTGACAGAGAGAGAGAGGGAGAGATATACAGAGACAGAGATAAGGGGGAGGGCCCAGAACAGTCTCCATAGTTGTACATCATTGGTTTTTCCACATAGTTTCATTCCGCAGGTGGGCATGGGGCTGCACAGACCAGGTACTGGGCCGGGGTCTCACCCCAGTGAGAACCGAACTGGGGGCATTCCCCAGTTCACCATATGGGTCCGCACGGGCCGGGGCCGGGATTCGATCCTCAGCCCCCAGGACTTCAAAGTGAGCGCTTAACCCACTGAGCCATCCTGGCTTCCCACAGGAACCTTTTAATATGTAAGTAATGAGGATAGTCCTGTTTTAAAGACACTATCTTATGAACTATATTAATGGAGTCTTTTCTTTTTCTCCCTAAGTTCTTAGTAAGTGCCGTTTTTTTAACTTCAAAATCAGTATGTATTTACTTTATAAAATTGTTGAAATGTGTAGAAAGCTAAGCAAAAATTTTTCTACTTATGTATCCTAAGACAAGGTATTTAATCTAATAGAACCTCCGTTTCTTTGCCTATAATGAAGGTGATACTAATGTTTATATACTAGTTATACTGTAATAGTGTTTTTTATATATTAGGCACTCTGTGCCTTGTATCTTTTTGTCATTATTACTTTTATCCATGTATATATGTATATGTGTGTTTATACACACTACATACGTATGTAAAATCACAGTCTTTTATATGTATATATATAACATAATAGGTACATACACATTTTATATATACTTGTGTACATATACAAGTTCTGACAATTAAGCTCATGGTTGGCAGCATTGTACAAACAACTCGGTAAGGTTTCACAACCTTAGCATTATCAGTGTCTCACAGCTGTGTTTGTATCAACTTGTGATGTTACCTTGCTGAGTGGTGTTCACTATTGTTGCGTGTTTCTGTGTGCTGTTGCAAAAATGCCAGAACTTGATTTGGAGCAATGGACAAACATTCACTTTCTTGTTAAAATTGGCAAGTGTGGAAATGATATCAGAGACATATTAGTTCAAGTTTATGGGTACAATGCCATGAAAAAAAATGGCAGTGTGCAAATAGATTAAACATTTTTCTGGAGGGAGAGAAAGCGTCAATGATGAAGAGAGGCCAGAATTGTCAGAAACAAGAAGAACTGATGAAAACATTGTAAAAATTCATCAAATTGTGGGTCAAAATCATCATTTGGGGGAAGCCAGGATGCCTCACCGGGTTAAGTGCTTGCTTTGCAGCCCTGGGGATTGAGGATCGAATCCTGGCCCTGGCCCTTGTAGACCCATATACTGAACTGGGATGTGCTTCCCATACAGGAAGGCCCCCAGTTTGGATCTTGTCCCCAGCTTGGCCCCTGGCTCAAGGGGCGTGCTTCCTATGGGGGAGGTCCCCAACCCAGTTCCCACCTTGCACAGTCCCCGTCCACCTGTGTAGAAAGAAACCATGTCCAAAATTGATGACTTAAAACTATGGAGACTGCTCTGGGCCCTCCCCCTTCTCTCTGTCTCTTTGTCTCTGTCAAAAACAATAAAATAAATACTTTAAAAAATCATCAGTTGACTGTGAGAGGCATAGCAGACCCAGTAAACATTGATAGAGAAATAGGAAAACCTTAACTGAAAATCTTGGCATGATAAAGTTGTGTTTAAAAATGTTCCCAGGGGAAGCCGGGATGGCTCAGTGGGTTAAGCGCTCACTTCGCAGCGCCGGGGACCCGGGGACCAAGGATAGAATCCCGGCCCTGGCCCGTGCAGACCCATGTGCTGAACTGGGGAGTTCCTCCCAGTTCAGTTCTCTCTCTGTCTCTGTATCTCTCTCCTCTCCCTCTCTCTCTCTCTCTCTCTCTCTCTCTCTCTCTCTCTCTCTGTCAAAAACAATTAAAAAGATAATAATAAAATAAAATAAAAATAAAAATGTTCCCAAAGGAGCTCACCAATGAACAGAAGCAATGGAGAGTTGAAGTTTGCCAAGACATTTTGGAGAGGCAGGACGATGTTTTGGGCCGTGTTATCATTGGTAATGAAACATGGATGTGCCAATGTGACCCTGAAACAAAACATCAAAGTGCACAGTGGAGGTCAGCCAGTTCTCCATGACCAAAAAAGTTGCATCAGTTCAAATCAAAAGTTAAAATGAGGGGAAGCCGGGATGGCTCGGTGGGTTGAGCACTCGCTTTGCAGCGCCGGGGACCGGGGGTCGAGTCCCGGCCCCGGCCTGTGTGGAACCATGTGCTGAGCTGGGAGCTCCCCCAGTTCAGTTCTCTCTGTCTCTGTATCTCTGTCTCTCTCTGTCTCTCTGTCTCTCTCTCAAAAATAAATAAATAAAATATTTTTTTAAAAAAGTTAAAATGATGTTGCTAACCTTTTTTGATATCAGAGGGGTTATTCATTATAAATTTGTACCAACTGGACAGTCACCCAAGTTGACTATTTGGAAGTGCTGAAAAGGCTGCATGAACAAGTTAAGACGGAAATGACCTGAACTTTTCGGCAACAATTTATGGCTCTCGCATCATAACAATGCACCAGCTCATCTAGTACTGTCTGTGAGGGAGTTATTAACCAGTAAATGAGTAACGATGGAACACCCTCCCTACTCTTGTGCTGTGGACCCCAATGACTTTTTTATTTACCTGAAGATATAGGAAATATTGAAAGGACATCAACAATGGTTCTGATGGCTATAACAGAAAAGAGTTCCAAAATTGCCTTGGAGGGTGGAATAGGCTCTGGTGTTGGTGCATAGCTTCCCAAGGGGAGTACTTCAAAGGTAACCATAGTGATATTCAGCAATAACATATGTAGCAGTTTTTCTAGGTTCTGTTTGCAGACTTAATTGTCAGACCTTGTATATAGTTTTGATAAGTTTTATTTACAATCTTTTGTTTTTATCTAGAATTGTCATAATTTTCCTAGTATATAATCATAGCACTATATTACGTTTTTATATATAAACTTTTATTTCTATATGTACTATACATATATAAAATATCTATAGATATACATATACCATATATGTATGTGGTATTATATATATACATACACACATACACACACACGTACATATATTTATGGTATTTAATGTCTTGAATTCTGCCTTTGTCACTTAACAGTTGATGTAAGAGAATTTTTTCATATTATTAAAATACTTTGTAAGCATTGTTTTTAATGTTTATTCTTGTTTTTTTCATATGGTTAGTTTTTTCTCACCATTCTATTGATCAATTTTTTTTTTCAGTTTTATTGATATATAATTGATATATTACATTGTATTAATTAAAATATATAACATAATTATTTGATATATATGTGTATTGCAAAATGATTATTATAGTAAATTTAGTTACTCACATCTCATGTGGTTACAGTTTTTTTTTTCTTGGGATGTGAGCTTTTAAGATATACATTCTTAGCAACTTTTGAATGTACAGTACATTACACCTACAGAACTTATTTATCTTATAACTGGAAGTTTGTACCTTTTGCCCACCTTTACCCATATCACCCTACCACCACCCCTACCTCTGTCAACCACCAGTCTGTTCACTGTTTTTATTAGTTTGTTAAATTCCACATATAACAAATATCATACAGGGAAGTCAGGATGGCTCAGTGGGTTAAGCGATCACTTTGCAGCCCCAGGGACCAAGGATCAAATCCTGGCCCTAGCCTGTGTGGACCCATATGCTGAACTGGGGTGTGCTTCCCATGCAGGAGGCCCCCAGTTTTGTTCTCATTTCCCCAGTTTGGCCCCTGGCTCAAGGGAGCGGGTCTTTCATGTGGGAGGCCCCTGGCCCAGTTCCCACCCTGCATGGTCCCTGCCCAACGGTGTGGAACGAAACCATGTTTAAAACTGATGATGTGCAACTATGGAGAGTGCTCTGGACCCTCCCCCTTCTTTCTGTCTTTCTCAGTCTCTGTCAAAAAACAATAAAGTCTTAAAAAAAAAATGACATGCAGTGTTTGTTGTTCTTTATCTGACTTATATCACTTAGCATAATGCCATCAAGATTCATCCATGTTGCAAAGGGCAGGATTTCCTTCTTTCTCATGGCTGAATAATATTGGTGTGTAGGTACATACGTACCACATATTCTTGATCCATTCACTTGTTCACAGACACTTAGGTTCTTTTTCATATCTTGTCTTTTGTGAATAATGCTTCAATTAACTGTAGATATCTAACTTTAGTATCCTGTTTTCATTTTCTTTGGCTATAAACCCATAAGTGATATTGCTGGTTCATTTGAAAGTTCTGTTTTTAATTGTTTTATAAACCTCCATAATGTTTTCCATAGTAATTGCACCAATATACGTCCCCACCATCAATTCACAAGGGGTCCTTTTTCTACACCCTCACCAACACTTGTTATAGCTCTTGTCGTTTTGGTAGCCATTCTAACAGGTGTGAATTGATTTCTCATTGTGGTTTTGATTTGCATTTTCCTGATGATTAGTATTGTTGAGCACTTTTTCATGTACCTGTTGGCCATGTGTATGTCTTTGAAAAAATGCCTATTCAGTTCATTTATGCATTTTTTAGTTGGATGTTTTTCTTTTGATATTGAGTTGTATGAAGGAGTTCTTACCTATTTTGTACATTAAGCCCTTATCAGAAAAATAACTTGCAAGTATTTTCTTCCCTTTAATGTAGGGTATTTTTTCATTTTGCTGATAGCTTCCTTTGCTGTGCAGATAAGCCTTTTAGTTTAATTTACTTTTGCCTTTGCTTTGGTGACACATTCAAAAATATCATTGCCATGATTGATGTTAAGGGGTCTTACTCCCTATGTTTTATTTTAGGAGTTCTATAATTTCAAGTTTTACATTCAAATATTTAGTTTGAGTTGATTTTTTATATATGGAGTAAGTAAGTTATGGGTCCAGTTTCATTCTTTTGCACGTGACTGTCAAGTTTTCCCAAAACCATTTGTTGAAATTATCCTTTCTCTGTTGTATATTCTTGGCGTCTTTGTCATAGATTAATTGAGCGTATATGCATGAGTTTATTTCTGAGTTCAGTTCTCTGTTCTCTATTGCTTATCTTTTAAAAGAAGTTTTCTCCTTTTACTGTTACAAGTAGCACTGATATTGTTATTATGTTTTATGAATTTAAGATTCTTTCTTCGGGCTAGATTTCCAGAAATGAAGTTATTGGCCAGTTTTGAAGTTTAGGGTTATTTTCATACTTTTGATGAATTGGATGGTTGTTAATTTCTTCTCCAAAATTCAGTGCCAGTTTCAATAACTATTCTCGTCATCCCTAAGACCTGTTTCCTCTGCAACATTGAGGATCTCATTTTTATTTTTTACAAAGATAATTAAAGATAACTAGCTAGTTTTGAGGAAAGTACACTGGAGTTGATTTGGTCCATTTTGAGTTTAAGAGTGCATTTTGCCAGGCCATTTTTAATGCTTAGCAGGCAACTGAAAAATTAGGATTTTTTAAACAGAGTGGAGGCGAGGGAGTATCCACTAGAGAGGAGATACTTGATGATTTGGGAGTTTATATATTGTGATTTGGGAAATGCCTGAGAGAGGAAAAGGCTGGTAAGATTTTGGGTGAATTTGTATTGTAGAAGTTAGGGAACTCAGAGAAGAGGGTTGAAGAAAAATAAAGATTTAGATTCACTGCTTCTCTGTAATGTGCATACACTTCCCATTTTGTGACTAAGTATCTGAAGCAGAATACAAATTTAGTAAAGATTGTGGAGGAGGCCACTGAAAAGTCTCAGTTACGAATATTCTGCCAATAGTTATACCGGTAGGCTGTTTTTTCCACAAGTTGATGGTAGTGAGAATGAGATTGGTTAAATTGAAATTTTATCAGATTAGGACATTGCAGATAACAGTCCATTGAGTGACAACAAGCAATTTGAGAATGAATGATTGGTACCGCCTCTCCCAACCTTATTTTTTAACAACTCCTAAAGTGAATTGATTGGAATTATTTCTGTTCTCAAACTTAAAATTAAGCTCTTCTCTTTTGGGAGACTACTGACTTGGGACCGTTTTCTTTTTCCTTACCACAAATAAAGAAAAACATGGATTTTATAAATATGTGTTTGATAAACCTCTTAAAATATTAGTCACACGCCTTTTGATTGAGGAGCTATAAAGTTACTTTCTAAAGTGGTTTGTAACCATTAAACAAGGTATATTTTATATCAGTTTCTGTTATCTGTTTAGTCATTTCCTTGTAAGTGTAAAGGATGCGCCCCTTTCATAATGTTCATTTCCTAAATATGCCCACTGCTTTTAAAAGCAGTATCTCCTTTAACAGTTTGTTACTGTACTTTGGATATTTGATCATACCTCCTGTCTTATTTTTCTTTTATAACCATAGAGGTACTTACTTAAAATACATGTTCACTATTATCTTGTTTCTTAAAAATGTAACATGGGAGGATGCCAGGATAGCTCAACAGGTTGAGCACTTGCCTTGTAACTGCAAGACCTGGGGATCGAATCCCAGCCCTGGCTGGTGCAAACGCACATGCTTAACTGTGGCACATCTGATAAAAGCCAGGATGGAAGCGAAGGTTCTCACCTCTTATGCAGGAGGCCCCCAGCTGGGTTCCTGCCCCATATGGCCCCACATCCACCTGTGTGAAATGAAACTATGTTACAATTAATGCACAACTATGGAGACAGCTCTGGACCCTTCCCCCTTCTCTCTCTCCCTCTCTCTCTCCCTCTCTTTCTCCCTCTCTCCTCAAACAATAAATCTTAAAAAACAACAACACATATATACCATTTCTAAAATTATATTTTAGTAATTAAGTTGATTAGTAGAAAAATGTTATCCTTCATGGGAATTGAATCAGAAATTTGAGTACCATTTTATAAAAACAAATACGAAATTTAGAGTTCCATGGAAAGTCTTCACAGTGTATTTTTCCAGGCTTTTTCTTTGCCATTCTCTTCTTTTCATACTTCTCAGCATCATTTTTTAAAAATTTAGTTCATGTACCTACTTCTGTCTCTGAGTCTTCTCATAATATTTCCTCTTAAACAGTTAATCCATATTCCCCTCCCATTTATTACCAGCAATGCCATCCATACTTTTTGTTGTTGTTGTTAAATTTAATGGGGTGACATTGGTTGGTAACAATTAGATAGTTTCCCAATGTACAAGTCCACATCACATCACCCATGTATCACATTATGTGCCCACCTCCCAGAATCAGGTCCCCCTCCACCACCATATATCTGGTGCCCACTCTCACCTCCCCTCACAACTCTCCCTCCCCTCTTCTCCCCCCTCTCCAGGTAACCAACACACTACTGAGTGTGTCCATAATGCTGGTGCCCTCTCCCTCCTCCCCTCCCTCTCTCCCTCCCCTTCCCTCAGGCAATCACCAAGTTATTGAGTGTGTCCATAGGTCTCTGTGTCTTTGTTACTTTCAGTTTTATATTCCACCTATAAGTGAGGTCATATATTTCCTGATTCTTTCAGTCTGACTTATTTCGCATAATAAGATGGTCTCTAGGTCCATCCATGTTGTCACAAGTGACTGTATTGCATCATTTCTTATCACTGAGTAGTATTCCATTGTGTAAATGTACCACATCTTTATCCAGTCATCTATCGAAGGACATTTTGTTTGTTTCCATGTTCTGACCACTGTGAACAGTGCTGCGATGAACATGCAGGTACAAACATCTTTAAAGATTAAGGTTTTCAGGTTTTTTGGGTAGATGCCCAGTAGAAAGATGGCTGGGTCATATGGTAATTCCATTTGTAATTTTCTGAGGAATCTCCATACAGCCTTCCATAGTGGTTGTACCAGTTTACATTCCCACCAGCAGTGTATGAGGGTTCCCTTTTCTCCACAGCCTCTCCAGCACTTGTTATCCCTTGTCTTGTTGATTATTGCCATTCTAACAGGTGGAAGATGGTATCTCATTGTGGTTTTTATTTGCATCTCCCTAATTGCTAGTGAAGTGGAGCATTTTTTCATATATCTGTTGGCCATATGTATGTCTTCATGAGAGAAGTGTCTGTTAAGGTCATCTGCTCATTTTTAAATTGGATTGCTTGTTTTCTTGTTGAGTTGTAGAAGTTCTTTGTATATTTTTGATATTGGCCCCTTATCAGAGGCATTGTTTGCAAATATTTTCTCCCAGTTGGTTGGTTGTGTCTTTGCTTTGTTGATGGTTTCCTTTGCAGTGCAGAAGTTTTTTAGCTTGACAAGTTCCCATTCGTTTATTTGTACTTTTACTTCCCTTGCCATTGAGGTCAGATTTATAAAGTCCTCCCTGAATCCCAGGTCTATAAGTTTAGTGCCAGTGTTTTCTTCTATGCAATTTATCGTTTCCTTTCTTATTTGGAGGTCTTTAATCCAGTTTGAGTTAATTTTGGTATATGGTGAGAGATCGCAGTTCACCTTCAGCCTTTTGCATGTGGCTTTCCAATTTTCCAAGCACCATTTACTGAAGAGGCTTTCTTTTCCCCACTGTATCTTTTTTGCTCCTTTATCAAAAATAATCTGTTCATAAATTTGTGGGTTTATTTCTGGGTTTTCACTTCTGTTCCATTGGTCCGTGGGTCTGTTTTTCTGCCAGTACCAAGCTGTTTTGATTACTGAGGCTTTGTAGTACAGATAAAAGTCAGGCAGTGAGATGCCCCCAGTTTTATCCTTTTTTCTTAGGATAGGTTTTGCAGTTCGTGGTCTTTTGTGGTTCCATATAAATTGGATGATTTTTTTTTAATCTATTTCTTGAAAGAATGACTGGGATTTTGATGGGAATGGCATTGAATCTGTATATTGCTTTGGGGAGTATGGCCATTTTAACTATGTTAATTCTTCCAATCCATGAACATGGAATGTCTTTCCATTTCTTTGTGTCCTCTTTAATTTCTTTTAAGAGTGTCTTATAGTTTTCAGTGTATAAGTTCTTCACATTTTTTGTTAGATTTATTCCTAGGTATTTCATTTTTTCGTTTGCAATGGCAAAGGGAATGGATCTTCTCATCTCTCTTTCTGAAGTTTCATTGTTGGCATACAAAAATGCAGTTGATTTTGGGACATTGATTTTGTAGCCTGCAACTTTGCTGTATTTGTCTATTATTTGTAATAGATTTCTGATAGAGTCTTTAGAGTTTTCTATATACAGGATCATGTCATCTGCAAAGAGTGACAGTTTAACTTCTTCTCTCCTGATTTTAATACTGTTTATTCCTTTCTCTTGTCTGATTGCTCTGTCTAGAACTTCTAGAACTATGTTGAACAGCAGTGGTGACAGGGGGCATCCCTGTCTTGTTCCTGATTTTAGGAAAATAGGCTTCAGCTTTTCCCCACTCAGTATAATATTTGCTGAGGGTTTGTCATATATGGCCTTTATTATGTTGAGGTACTTCCCTTCAATTCCCATTCTATTCAGTGTTTTTTTCATAAATGGGTGTTGTATCTTCT
>PVKE010029019.1:0-20506 GCA_004027555.1 Craseonycteris thonglongyai | reverse complement strand
ATGGAATTACCATATGACCCAGCCATCCCTCTACTGGGCATCTACCCAAAAAACCTGAAAACCTTAATCTTTAAAGATGTTTGTACCCGCATGTTCATCGCAGCACTGTTCACAGTGGCCAGAACATGGAAACAACCAAAATGCCCTTCGATAGATGACTGGATACAGAAGATGTGGTACATTTACACAATGGAATACTGCTCAGCGATAAGAAATGATGAAATACAGTCATTTCTGGCAACATGGATGGACCTAGAGACCATCTTATTAAGTGAAATAAGTCAGACTGAAAGAATCCGGAAAAATATGACCTCACTTATAGGTGGGATATAAAACTGAAAGTTGCAAAGACACAGAGACCTATGGACACACTCAATAGCTGGGTGATTGCCTGAGGGAAGGGGAGGAGGCGGTAGGGAGAGAGGGAGGGGAGGTGGGAGAGGGCACCAGCATTATGGACACACTCAATGGTTTGGTGTTTACCTGGAGAGCGGGGAGGAGGGGGGAGGGGGGAGTGGGCACTGGATATATGGTGGTGGAGGGGGACCTGATTCTGGGAGCTGGGCACATGATGCGATGCATGGGTGATGTGATGTGGACTTGTACATCGGGAAACTATCTAATTGTTACCAACCAATGTCACCCCATTAAATTTAACAATAAAATATAATAATATTAAAAAAAAAAATTCACTCTATTTTTTTCTGTTGCTTGCTGTGTAATAATATTCAAGGAAATGTTGGTTTTCAGTGTATGCACAAGGATGCCTTTAATATTCCTTCAAACTTTTTTTAAGTATTTCTGTGCATATACAGTCGATACCTGTGTACAAAATCACTCAAGTTCATCGCATTTTTATGCCTTGCTTTGAATTTTAACAGGCGTATTTTCTGTGTCCCATCACTAGACAAGGATTTATTCAATCCTTCATGCTGTGGTCTGCCTTTTAGTAACTAGTATTCACCGGTTTGCCACATTTAACATGAAACTGGATTAGTTGTAGGGAATCCTTTTCCTTTTTCTTCAGTGCAGATTTTCATCAAGAGGTTTATTTCAGGACTTAATAATTTAATTTATTTTTAATTAGTTAGGATGTTCTTAGCGGCAAGGGACAGGAACATATGAGCTGTCTGGAGACGAACTGTCCGGGCTAGTCAGTCAGAAATTCAATGGCGACGTTCAGCACAGGTTTGGTCTCCGTCTTGCTTCTCTGTCATCATCGCCCCTAGTGGTCAGGAGATGAAGGGCAGTTCCCAGCCCCCGTGTGGTCACGCTTTCCGGGCACCTGGCTTTACCACCGGCCTCTCCCAGAAACCACAGCCAGGTCTCCCGTGTGCGGCTCGCCGAGAGGCCACTCGCTGGTCGTCACAGGCTTTGACAAACCCCCACCCACGGTCTGACGGCCACACCCCTGACAGGGAAGGTGAACACGGGGCCTCCCACTTGGGCAGGACAGGAAATCCTCAGGAAGTCAGCAGCCACCGTTCTGCACATCCCAGCCGACAGCCCCCCCCCCCCCCTTCGAGCTCTCCTGGTACCGGCGGCTCACCTAGCAGATGCTCGAAAGCCTAAAGCCATCTCAGTGACATTTCTTCCCCACCCACAATAACGTTTAAACGCAGCTCTTGAGAACACAAAACAATTTGGGGCTGATGGCAACTCCGGGGCTGTCTCCGTTCTTTTGAAATAAATGAGCCCTTATCTGTTCTTGCTGAGGATTTTAGTGCTTTGAGCAAATTGCTACAAGATGGATGTTGCTGAAATTTAGCCGAGTTGGTTAAAATGAGTATGTCAGACGCACAGCTGGCACCGTAATAAGGGAAGAGCAACAGGGACCTTGTTCCCAGGCCCCCAAACGCCGACTTCATAAGCATTGTGCGAACTCATTTTGTTAACGAGTGCTCTCGACGTCTCAGAAGAGGCGGCTTCCCAGCACCCGGGGGGCGGGGGGGGGGGTGTACCTGCAGGCCCAGGGGAGGGGGCGGCCCGGGCACCACGGGAAGCTGCCTCTGGGGGTGGGTGGGCACGAAGGCGGAGGGGGTTCTAGAACAACACCCGCCCACAGTGGGAATGTGCCCACGGAGACCCCATGCCGGGCAGCCCACCCGCCCGCACATGGGGGCCACAGCGCACTTCTGAGCACACACCACGCTGACTTCCTGTCTTCAGTTCCGCCGTCCAGGAGCCCAGCCGGGGTCTCAGGAGCTTGCAACCAAGGCGAAGGCAGACAGCCTCCCACTTTTACTTGTAACGGAGTCAGGTAGCCAACTCCTCTCTTAACAACAGTCACTGAAGCTGAATTTTAAAGATAAAGATGGTGTTGAAATCCTACCTGCATGGGCTTCCTTTGTAGGTGGCAGAGAATTGCCTTATAATCGGACTTTAATGGGTGACTTCCATGATCTGCGACCCTACAGAGAAGCACTTTGGTCGAGACCGTATCCGGGCCCCATGGTTTGTTTGCCGGCTAACAGGCCGCCTCTTGCAGTGGGTGCTCAGCCTGAGGGGTCTCACAGGGGCCTGACACTTGAGGGACTTTGAACAGGTGGACTCTCGTCTCAAGTTCATCTATGAAAGTTACTCCTGTCCAAGGATTTACACGATAGTCAACTCAGCCGTTAATTTTACGTAGGAATTGAATTTGCGTGAGGCATACGGTGACGAGGCCAGTGGGAAACGATGGAAGCGTGTTCTGCTGCTTTGGAAGGGGCAGGCACGCTTCCCCCACCACAGCCACTCAGAGAGGTGGACCTCGGGTGGGACCAGGGGCCGGGGCTGGGCCTGAACCTGGGCGCTCGGGGGTCTCTGTGCTCCCGGTCACGGGCGGCCCTGCAGGGGCGTCTGAGGAAGGCGGCCGGCGAGCCCTTGGTGTAGCTTTCGGGGTTGCGTGCAAATCTCAGAAGGGAAGTTTGGGTTCATGCAGAAGTGCCAACAACACAAATTGAAAACATGCCTCAAGCCACATCTTTTCCAAGCGGACTGTTCACCGCGAGACAACAACGTGCTCGCTTACAGTGTGAAAATAAGTGGGTCACTTAAACTAGGTTACCAGCAGATCCCAGTGCGGACGGCGGTTTCTGTGCAGGAGGGAAGGGGCACGGGGCAGGGGCCCCCGTGAGCTGGGGGTTCTCCGCTGGGCCCACCCCGCGTGGGCAGCCCTGTGTCTCTCGGGAGCCGTTGTGTGTCTCTGTGGGATCATGCTATTTGGTCAAGATGGGAAGCGGCCAGTAGGGAAATAAGTGAAATAAAATTCACAGTCAGGGAGAGAGCTCACCAGGGAGAAATCTGGGGCATAATCCTTTGAACAACATGCAGTAAGGAAGCCAGAGCGATATTTAAAGTACAGAGAAGCGGCAGAAGGGCGCCTTCGCCGTTCCGAGAACGCTGTACGAACACCGATCTGCGATGTAACTTGTGACTACAAGGACGGCCTCACACTTCACGTCGTACGTCTAAGAAGTCAGGTGCATTTGCACGCGAGGGGAAGCGGTCCGCTCTGCGGAGCCCAGGCAGCACCACATGCGTAGCCGCACTGCTGGTGAGGCGGCCTTAAGTCACCAGGCTGTGTGTGGAAGCGGGGACCCGAACAACCTGTGCAAGGTGCGGGCCTCGATGGCAGAGCTTTCGATTACAGCTCGTGCCACTTAACTGAAAGAGCCGCGAGCGGCCACTCAGGAAGCGTTACGTTTTCTACCGCTTTGTACGATAGGAGGAGAGAACGTTCTTTACATGGGACTACGCTGTTAGGGTGTTAATAATAACCGAGGATGCGGTACTGAAGAGCAAGCACAGGGCTGGGGGGTGGGAGAGAACGCTTGGGGAGGGGTCTGTGCTGAGCGAGGCCCCGCGGGCCAACGGTTGCTGCACTTTGACGGGCAGGTGAGCAGGAAGGACGGTTCCCGGGCAGAAGCCGGAGCCAGGCTGCGGGGAACGCTGTGTTCCTTCGAGGACGGCCTTTCACAGAACCAAAGCGGCCCACGTCTCATCTTGTTCTGCCCCTTCCGCCCTGACCAGACGCGTCCAAGTACAGAGCTATTAAGTCCACGGCTCTGCAATGAGCCGTGACTCAGCCGTCACCACTTCAATCAGCTCGGCCTGATCCCGGGCTCCCCAGCCAGGAAGCTCTGCTGCCTCTGTCACCTCTGACTCATGCATCCTTTTGTTCTGTTTCTCAGAAGCTCCGCGGGGTTGGGACGATGACAGGCTGCAGTCGGCTTCAGATGCATCAACAAGTCCTTCTGAGCTCCAGCCACGAGCGTGTCCTGAGCGGCCCCCTGGGTGTGAGGCCCTCGGAGGCGGGAGGCAGGGAGGGGGACCCCCACGCCCACCCTCACGTGCCAGTCCGTGCGTCTACTGTGAGCGTGTGAAACACAGGCCCCGCTGCGCAGGCCCGGACACGTTAGTTTGCAGTCAGTGGCGTTTGTTCCGTTCTCAGTGACGTCCATGCAGAGTGTCGCTAGTTCGTGGAACTAGGGTGTTATTTTTCTGGATTACCTGATGATTGTTGTTTTCACCCGGTTTCTGAAGTTTGAAATGTTTGCGATTTCCTCCTTATCGTTAATAAGCCACTGCTTCCCTGCGTGTTTCGTGTGTATGATTTTGTGCTGTTTTTCCTCACGAGCCCGCTCCCAGATGATGCATGTTGGGCCTCGGGAGCTGCATGGGTGTCTCCTTGACGGTTCTGCGAATGAGCATTGCAGACAAGGGCAGGAGGCAGTGGACGGCGGTCTGCTTCCTGCTCACGTCCTTGGAAAGGCCCCGTGAAGCAGCTGTGGGAGGCACAGCCCCATGCTGCTGTCACGCTGTTGTCAGGGACAGAGAAGCCTGGCCCGGGCGTCCGGCACGTTGCACCTGGACGCAGACCGGTGGCCCCGCGCGAGGTGCACAGGCCCGGTGGGATCGCGTCCCGTGTGAGGGGACCCCAGGGCACCTGCCGGCAGCGTGCCCAGGCCTCACGGCGGCCGCAGGAAGCAGAGACAGGTCCCGGCCATGCCCACGCGCCCGCGTGGCGGGCGGGTTTCAGCAAGTCAGTGAGGAACAGGATCGAGCGCTGAGCACGCTCTGCTTCACAATCAAAGAAAATGAAAAGCATTCTCAGAGGAAGTCGAAAAGCGGCAGCTTTCTGCCAGCCTCACTCAGCGTAAATCCCTCAGCTTCCGGCAGGACGACGGCCGCGTTATCACAGCAGTACCGCTGCTCTCGGTGACGGGTGATGGATCACGTCAGCGCTTGCAGGAAGTCTCAGGAAAGGAAACACGCACGATTCCGCTGCAGTTAGCGTGTATAATGTGCCCAACCTCTTCTCCCTCGTGCCTAACTCTCCCCTAACGGGGAAGGAATGTTTCATGAGGGGAAGGAAGGAAAATTAAGCCTCTGCAGCCGAGGAACCACTGACGGAGGACCTAGTATTTCTGCCTTTTATTAGTTTAATTCTCATAAGAGCCTCGCAAGATAAACAGTACCTCCGTTTGACAGAAGAGAGCCCAGCCTCCAAGAAGTTAAGTAATCTGCCCAAGGCCACAGCTGAGGGGTTGGATCCGTCAAACCGCACATTCAGGCCTGTGTGCGCCGAGCCCGTCCTGCCCACACGCACAGATTTGGCTCCTCGCGGTCCGGGGGCCACCCGCGTAGGACGGCCGGGGACCAGGCCCGGGGACAGGCTGCGCCCCTCTGCCCGGCGGCTGGTGCTGCCTAGAGGGACGGCCCGGAGCCCTCAGGGAGGACTGAGGAGAAAGCGTGTGTTCCCATGGCTGGGATCCCACCGAGAATGAGCTGAGCAGCGGCCCCCGGCCCCGTCCACGCCCGCCCTCGACCCCGGGGGCTGCAGGACAAACCCAAGTCCTGAGACCGGGGCATCTCCTTCCAGTTGCTCCTCACCCTGCGACCACCGGCGCGCCCTCCACGCCAGAGAACAGCTCAGGGTTTCTGTAGCCGCAGGAACGGGAGTGGAGGCCCCAGGAAACGGGGCCCAGTCAGAGCCAGGCTGACTGCACCCCAGAACCGGCGGGAGCCCCCCAGGCAGGGGCGGGGTGGAGAGCGAGGCTCCTGTCTGCTGTTGTGGCTTGTTGTGGAGTTTTTGAGAACAAGTTTAATTTCATAGACGTCGCTGCTCCTTCGTGTGGGGCTGCGACTCCGTTCTCCTGGTCGGTCCCTCCGTGAAATGTGCTCTTCAGAGGATGTCATCTCACGAGATGCCCAGCGTCACGGATCGTTTACGGCTTTTTGTCTTTAAGAAAGCGCCTTTTCTCTTGAATGCATGAGAGTTAGGAGAGGTGCTGAGAGAAGCCACGAGGCTCACACAAGTGGGAAATGAAAAAAAAGGAGAGAAAATAAAAAAGCAGACGCTGTAATCATTTTCTCCCCAGAGAGCCGGCGGCTGGGACATAACCGGAGGCATCACTGCGAGCTCTCAGGAAGGAGAGCCGTGCACCCGGCATCGTCCTGGTTCCCCCACAGCGGTCTGCGGGGTGACTTGGGCACGTGCAGCGTGGCTCTCCCTCGCGTCGCATGAGAGGAGATGGTACAGCGAGTCCTTGTTGAGCACATGGGCCGGTTGTCAATCATGAGGGGTGGGAGAGAGACGACAAGAGGGGGCAGCTGAAACATCATTATGTTTCGATTCCATCCTCTGTTTTCACCGCCCAGCAGCACAAACAACCCACCGCGTGGGGGGCACTGGCCACACGGAGGCCGGAGTGACCGCTGCCAGCGCTGCTCATGTGCCGGTCGGCAGGTCACACGTGTGTGCGTCGTGCTTGGTCGTCCCCACCCCGCAGGCGGGGCTGCTGAGGCACAGAGAGGTGCGGTGACGTGTGTCCGGTCACACGGCGAACTCGTGGCGGCCCTGGGAGGTGAGCCCGGGCGCGCTGGGTGCTGGACTGACTGCCTGTCGCTCTTGTGAAGCCTCAGGAAGATGCACGAGGCGCCGTCTGTGCTCCCAGGGAAACGGGATGCGACTGGAGGAGGTGGGCCACACGCAGGGGCCGAGCCTGCCAAGCAGCACGCAGGGGGCGGCTGCTGTCTCGGGTGTGGAAGGAGCATCCACAGAGACCTGCACGAGCCCCGAGGGCCACACGCTCCTTTGTCGTGTCCCCCGTTGTCTGCGCTGATAGAACAGCGGGTCTGTCTTTTACGGGCAGCGGGTGCTCAGCGTTATGTCAGGTTTGCCTCAGGGGTGGAGCGCGGTGAACGGGACCGTCGGAAACGGGCTGCGATGCTATGTGTGTCTGTGGCTTCCGCCTGCCGGTACCGGTGCCGGTCTGCGTGTTCTGAGAGGCAGGCGTGGCCGCTACGGTGGGCTGGGATTCCTCACGGGAAGCGCGATTTCTCCATTCCCGCCTCTGCGGTGGCTTTGAATGCTCCCGCAGCTTTCCCAGCAGAAGTTCACTCAGACAATGTGGCCCTTTTCAGTGACCCCCACCCGCTCATTGTCACCCACCCCGTGTCCTCGTATGTCACCTCGTTCGTTATCACCACAGAGCTGGGGGCAAACGTGAAGCCACGTCACCGCGTTCCGTGGCCGGGCCACTTGCTAAGAACTCAGGGCAAAGGAGAAGGGGTTGTGGGGTGAGGGTGACAACAAAGCCGTCTCGGGGACCTTGAGGAACTGGAGGACCTTCCATACAGAGGCGTAAGCTGCCCTCTTGTTCCTGATTCATAGAGATGTGATCACTCTTGTCTAATCACGTTAAGCTGAGTCACAATCGGGGGCGTGTCACACGGTTTCTCTTTGAAATCCTACAGGAAATGCTGGTAGAACCCACGCCCTCGAGCTCCTGGTGCGGTAGGGTCTGCGCCCCCCCCCCCCGGGGACACCCCCGTGGCCGTGAAGCTGCGTGGATGCAGCTCTCAGCAGCACTGACCACTGGACCACACTGAGGTTCGGCGGCTCCGGACTGCAGGCTGGGCCTCAGCCGCGGAGCAGATGGAGCCCGGTGTGAGCAAACTGTAACGACCGGGCCCTTGCTCCCCAAGACGCCAGAGGTCCCCCGAACGCTGCCTCTGAGCTCAGCACCGTGTCCTTCTGGGACCGGGTCGGGGTCCCTGGTGCCTGGGCCGGATCCACACGGGCCGCCATCCGTGTCAGCAGGCGTGTGGGAGCAAGCAGAGAGGGACCCAGAGTCCGCACGACTGAAACTCGCACTGACTTCCCTTCCGCTTGTGCTCTGAGGGCCCAGTGTTCACATCTGGAGACGGACTGCAGCCTGCTGTGCTGTTAATTGAGTGCAGCCTAGTTCCTAAGTCCTAACTGGGTTACCACACCCATTCTGTGCTACATTAAACCTGCTGCCTATTGTAGCAAACGCCAAGCACGGTAACAGTGCCTTCTTTCGTGAAGCATCTAATTCTTCCCAAAGCATCTTTACTCACATTGTTTCCAGTGGACCTTACGTTTTGTTGGAGGCCAGGATCTTTAACCAACTTAAGTACCAGGGCAGGCTGATAAATTCTGCCCCCGCTGTTACATTAGACATATCTGGATAGAACCGGTTCTGTGTAGTCACCCGGTCTCTTCCCTCCATCATTCTTGACCTTGCACACGCAGGTGATCATGCTTTGCACCCAGTGCACCTTGAAATGGCAGCGTCCAGACCGTAAAACAGTCACAGTGACCTTCCCCGCCGAGGCTGCAGTTCTGATCTTTTTCTGGCTGAGGGGATCCCTTGTGGCGAATTCCAGGGACGGCCTTTTGTTCTCCAGGTCATCGCGATGGACCCAAGTTTCATCACCTGTAACGATCTCTTAAGAAGTCCTCACCTTCTTTTTCAAAATGTTCCAGGAGTTCCTGAGAAATGCCAAGTCGTTGAGCTTTCATCTCATCGGACAGCCCATGTGGTTCCCACCAGCCAGAAACTTTGTGGGACCCACGAACACTGATAATGTACCCCCATCTCTCCTTAGCTCTCCTTCCAGCAAACCCACCTCCATCGGCACAAGATTCAGGGGACAGAGGTTCCGGGAGCCAAGAGCCACGCAAGCTCCTGGGGCTGTGACCCATCTGTGAAAGCGGAGCCTCCCGGGGGCCCAGGCACACTGACTTGTCTCCTGTGAACGTGGCTTCTCTGTGGCCAGAATCCGGCCCCGCATTCGCTCTCTCAGCATTTGGGTCACCGGCCGGAGCCAAACGCCCCGGAGGATTCCCTGACATAGTGTTTGGAGGCTCTGCCAGGTCCACCTCTAATTGCCGACAGCCACTGCTGGTTCAGGTCCACTCACAGCGGAGAGAACGCGAGCAGCATGGTCCCTGCAGTTCACGGCGTAGCCACGGCAACCCCAGCAGCGCCTCTGACACGAAGGGGCGGCTCCAGGGCCAGGGTGGCCGTCCTGCTGCCAGGTGTTCACGGTGTCGTTTTTGGAAATAAATATGCTCTTTGGATTTTGAAAAGCAGTAAAAATCTATTTTAAAGGTACAGTGGGGGAAGCCGGATGGCTCAGTGGGTTGAGCGCTCGCTTTGCAGCGCTGGGGACCGAGGATCGAATCCCAGCCCCGGCCTGTGCGGACCCATATGCTGAACTGGGAGCTCCCCCAGTTCAGTTCTCTCTCTGTCTCTGTGTGTGTGTCTCTCTCTGTCAAAAATAAATAAATAAAATATATAAAAAAGAAAAAAAGGATGAATATTAAAAAAAATAATAAATAAAGGTACAGTGTTTGTTTTTTTCTAATTTGCAATTGAAAAACTGCACAATGTTTTTTAAATATCACCATATGTTAAATGTCCTTTACAGCTTTTTGGGAAGCTGTTTTCAGTTTTCCTACTCGGGAATCACGCAGAATGTCTCTCTTAACACGTTCGCACAGTCAGTAAATATTTACCGAGCACTTGGTCTGTGCCCACCGGACCCCTTGTTAGATGCTGGGGACTTGGGGTTTTGCTGACGGAATACGGACGAGAGCTGGTTCTGCACGTGCAGATCTAGGAAGCACTCACATTGGCTGCATTTGTGACGTGAATCCACAAGATCAGAACTATGTAACCGAGATGCGTAATGAAGAGACAGACAGAACTATCTTTCTTTCTCTGCGATACGTATAGAATAGGAGCCATGCTGGATAGAACTATACTTTTCATTGACAGACTGAGGTTTAAGTAACAACGGTGTGTCTGTTAACTGGCGTACTTTGTCCTGGGGTAACGATCACCGTGCATGGCTTGTGGGACAACGTCAGGATTGTGAGGTATCGGCACCCTTAGGAATGGTGAGTGGAAGCTCACTCTCCTCCCATCCTCTTTCTGAACATACACAAGTCTGTAAAATTGTTGACAAATTTGGACGACTGATAGTGGGACGCCCTCTGCGGGGCTCCCGTGTTCGGTCTCCAGTTTCCTGCTGGCTCCTCCACGTGCACACTGCCCGCCCCCCTCACCAGCCTGGGACAAGCCCTGAACATCAGAGCAGCCGCTGCGGAGCCCGCCCCGCGCTCCTGCAGCACCGCGGACTTGCAGTCTCTCACTGCCCCACTCACACCCTGCCCGTCTGTCCTTCCACATCGTCTCGGGTACGTGTGCACACAAGTGCATGTGCAGGGGCCGTCTGGAAAATTTAGCCATAAACGCCTCCCATGTTTCATAGCACATGGCTGGGCGCTTTCTGGACAGCCCTTATGTGTGCGCATGTGTGCGTGCATGTGTGTGTGGTTTGTGCACTGTGCGTGCTTGCATGTGCACATGCTGTGAGTGCACGCACGCATATGTGTGCACCTTGCGTGCGTGTTTGGGATGGAGCGTTTGAACAGCATCGCCGCCGGAGCCGAGGGCAGCACCCTCCCCGCTGCCGCACAGCTTTGCTGTCAGCCTTGACCGCGTTCCCTGGGACTCCGTGGGCGCCGTGTCCCTCACACCTTGCTGGGTCTTGTGCCCGGGGGCCAAGCCCGGCCACAGTTCATGCTCGTAGGCTGAGCTGTGGAAGGTGTTCCCCTAAGGTCACCCTCATGCACATGGTGTGGGCCGCTGGGCCTCACAGCCGCCGTTCGCGTAGCGCTACCACCCGTTTCCAAAGCCTTTGGCTCCCTGTACACATTCACCCTCATGGATTTTAATCCTTACAAAGAAGGAACAGAATTGGTAATAATGGGCTTTTTGGCAAAGGCTGGAAGGCTTCGAATTTCCTTCCCAAGCATCTTCTCTCATTTGCATTCAAGTTAAAACGGTCCTATCTCTGCCAATAGATTGCTCTGAAGGAATAAGTGTGAGCACGTTTTCTTGTAAGAGATGTTCATTCATGGAAGGGAAAACCGAGCATCAGGTGAAAATTTTAAAAACTGCATTTCCCACCATTCTGTTTAAGATTTCTCCTTTAAAAAAAAAACAAAAACAAAACTGAGAAGGCGAGGAGAAAACTGCCTTCCTTTCCCCCCCTACAGGGCACGGTTCCCCAAAGACACAGGAGTGGCCCGCGTGAGCTTGCTTGCTGTGGAGTGCCCGGGCTAAGGAAAGGGATGAGCGGGGAGGAGAGAGTTCTTGCTTTGGGTTCACTTGCCGTAGGAGGCAGTGTGTACATGAGCCAAGCGACCCGGGCGTGTTGGAGAGAGAGAGAGTCGAACACCTGGCAGGCAACGCTCAGCAGATCTGAAACGGGCAGCAGAGGGCAGAACGCCGCATGCGTGTGATCAGCCCTCACGCCAAGGCCGCACCGGCCCTTCCCACACGACCAGCCGAGTTTCTTGTCGTCTCAGACCCTCCACCGGCTGCGTGCGTCCTCCCAACGCGCCCGAGAAAACGTGCAGCCAAGCCGGAGGTGTCCCTGCCGAGAAAACAGTCTCAGTAACTCTTTGGCATATTTGGAATTTTGATAAAACTTAAACTGTGTAACTTGGTGTAGGAGATGGTTTTTAACCGACAGATTTGAAAAAAAAGATAGTGCAAGCAGTGGCGTAAATATTTAAATGCGTGTCGTTTCTGTTGTGGAGGGGAGTACTGTTTTTTTTGCAGCACAACGTTCCAAAATGCCCGAGGAAGCCATCACATCCGATTTTCCATCAACAGTTTTTCTAAGCTGTTGACCTGAGGTTTCCACGCTCGGCCCAGGTATTTTGATCAGTAATATGTATGTCAGCCCAACTTGCGTCGTCTTTTCATCCCGCCCCGGGCTGGGCAGGGAGTGAGCCCCCCACAAGCAGGCCCTGTGAGCAGGTAGATAGCGGGCTCGTTTCTTCTGCCTTTGTCTCCGCACTGTCAGCGAGTGCAGCGCGTCACATCCGTGACTCCGTGCAGTGGGAGCATCAGCTCCATGGAACACGCGTGACCATTGCAGCGTGCGGTGCACAGGCAGGGTCAGCAGGTGGCAGCAGTCCTCAGCGTCGTGGCACCTGTCCAGCAGGTAACACGCAGGTGCCTTCCCAGTGCTCAGCCGCTGGGCCGCTTCGCAGTCTGTTACGTGTGCTTCTGACCTCCTGCCGCATCCATCTGCCCTCTCAGTGCCACTGGGGGGAAAACCCCACGGGGTCCCCGGTGTCACCAGCCCTGGGTGCCCAGGCCCCTGCCGGGACTTGCTGGTGATTCGCTGCCTCTCGCTTGAGGCCTCCAGCCTGTGACAGCGATTCTGGCTCTTGCTCTGCGAGTCCTTCTCTCCACAGAGGGAAGGTGAGCAGCCCTGATGCCCAGCGCGGCTGCGGTTTTCCTCAGAATCACTCCGGCTTTGTGGTTTTACTGGGTATGTTTCATCTCTAGTTGCACACGCCGCTGCTCACGTTTTCTGGCTTTATACATCTACATCTCAAACACTGTCGATACTGCCTCACATGCACGCATGTGTGTCTGTGAGTGTACACAGACGGACAAACAGCACGAGATGATGGAAAACGTACGCGCTGGCCCTGCTGCTCCTACAACGCTTGTCATTTCCTAAGTGACCAAAGCGTGAGGAGCGTGTCCTTCTAACGAGGCGACTCTGGGTGGCTCCTGGATGGGGAGCCCTATGTGTATAGATAGCACACACGCACACACGAACCCGCCGTGCATGTGCGCACACTCATGCAATTCACAGACACAGTCATGCACACACGTGCACCCCTGCACGCACACTCACACAAACACACACACTCATGAACCCGCACACATGTGCTTGCATGTGTGCACACATGCAATTTACAGTCATGCACACGTGCATACCGGCACCCATGCACGCATGCACATACACATGCTTACAGGCTTGTACACATATGCCCACATGCTCATACACACGTGTGCATGCGTCACCTTCCAAGATGACTCAGGCTGCCTCTCTTCTCTGCCTCTCACCGGCATGTGCTGCCCCCTGTTCAGGTGGAGGCCAGTGCGGCCACTGTCCCTGGTGTCCCCGCCATGGCCTGTACTTCCTTCTCGTCAGAACTTAAGCTTCTTTGAGGCAGAGTCAGTGTCGTCAGCTCCCGTAACCTGATGCAGGACTTGGCCCCCAAACAAGGCAGAGCTGAGCCTGATGAGACAGAAGCCGGGACGAGCCGCTGTGCCGTTGCGCTGCTCACTCACTAGTTCTTCCTTCCGAGAGCACCTGCCGTGTGAGGCAATTGACGCTGAACCTTCCTGTCCGTGCGTATTCTTTATTGTCTTGCGTTCCGTATGGTGGCGCTTTGCAGGGTGTCCTCTGTAAGCTGTCCTCCCCTCTCATCCCTGCAAGTCCTCGGGGGTGGAGGTTGGTGGCTGCGTGCTAGGCAACCTCATGCCAAGACAGTGGAGCCGAGAGGGGCCACCGGGCAGCCCGGCTCTGAGAGGCTGCAGCTCGTCCCCTGGGTGACAGCAAGTGACCTGGGGACTGCGGGGTCACAGGAGGGAGCTGACAAGTCCAAGGAGATTTCAGAGACCAGAGGAAAAGGAACGAGTAGGTTGGGACGTAAGGAGGGGCCGGGTGCTGCAGGGAACCCCGGTCTCAGTGTGGCAGGCGGGGGACTGCCCCCTGGGCGGCTGCTAATTGGGAAAATATAAGGATAAAGAACATGCTGGGCGGGGGGTGTTCTGATGCCTTCTCTAATCACTTTTTCCTTCCCATCTGAGAGAGGGAATTTTGTTTCATTCTTTCGTTCTAGACTTTCTCAGCAAAATGCACAGTATTCTCAACCAGCTTTGTTGGCTGGAGAACTATCCCAGATTGCAGTGTGAGGCAGTGTCCTTGTTATTCTGGGTACAGTACAGGTCAGGCGGGTCTCTCAGAGCTCATCGCCATGAATAGTGTGTTTGCAGTTTTCCTGGAAGAGGTGCCTGCAAGCGTGGGTGACTGGCTTAGAAATAGCATTGTAACTCCTTCTCGTATTAATAATTACGCATAGCACAGAATGCCCTCTATCTGAGGTTAGTAAACACACTAAGTCTGCCGTTACACACAAGACCAGCTCACGTGTAACTGAGTGTGCACAGCGGCTGGGCAGGAAGAACTAGGAGAACACAGTATAGGATGTGCGACTCACAGAGCCTCACTGATTGGGCCACTGGGCCCCACACGTTGCCCGGTCCGTGCTTCACGTTAACCCCGAGAGGCAGGCAGGCCACCCCCACGTCACAGGGGGACGTGATTGACCGATCGCTCCCAAGTCGCACTCTTTTAAACATTCCCACTGTTTGGAATTCCAGAAGTTTAGACATTAATCTGACTCCTGTTTTATGGATGAGAAAATCAGAGAATTTAAAAATGTCTGTCACAAGCCTTCTCTTGGCTCGTGGATCTGTTTCATTTTGTTCCGACTCCTCGCTGTTACCTCTCTCACAAAGCGCGTGTGCTCACCGACGTACAGCAGAGTCGGGGGCAGATCCAGTGCTCGGAGCCTCCGCTGGTGGGCTTCTCTGCACACAAGACCCATGTCCCAGCCCCACCAGCCCCCACCACCCAGACGAGACCACCCTGCACCAAACACGGCCCTTTGCACCCACCCCGTGGCTTGTTCCTCTGCAGCCCAACACCGTCCATTGCACGGGGACTGGCTGTCGAGAGGGCTGGCCAGGGGCCGACGCTGTGTGGCTGTGGTCCTTAGTGCAGCCGAGACGTGGACACACGTTCTCTCTACCCAGCCCAGCGCCAGGACAAAACGCCCGTGTCCTGTGTCTGCTACAGAGTTGCCGCCTGAACCCCCACCTAGAGGTGACCACACAGGTGAGGTGGGTATTCACTGTTCACAGCGTTGAGCTGTCCCCCAACCCAGGGCCTGACCAGCAGCCACAGAGACACCCTGTGGTTCTGTCTCCTTAGAAACGGTCGCTGGCTCAGAGCCACCCTTGTGGGGGTTGTTCCACACACGTGATGGGGCCTGTAATTGCAGGATGTGGGACCCCAGGCTGCCCCTGGGAGACCCTGTCCCAGGCTGCATCCCCACCTGCGGGCCCCGGAGAGGAAGCCCTGCCGTGTCCACCAGGTGCCCTGTAGGAGCTGAGGAAAGCAAAGCAGCCAGTCATTCAACCTGTTAACTGATGAACGGCCTCTTTTTGCTCTTGCAAATGCAGCCCACGACTTAAAACGAGATTTCCGAGTGAGGAAAACACATCGTGTTACGAGCTTTGAAAGCAGAGCCCTGCTTCGTGTGCACAGGAAAGACTCCGCTGCATGAATCCAGGCCTGCAAAATTTAGTCCAATTACCGCCATTCAGTATTGTTCAGACACCCAGGCAATTTTCATCAGTCTCCTTTTATACATCTTCCAGAACGCACAATGCCATAGGAAATACCCATTTCCACAGTGCACTAATTAGAGAAAAACTCGGTTTGAGTGCATCAACTGAGAAGCTTTTTTTAGATAATTATTGATGAATGGCCCACCAGGTGCTCCCGAAACCACAGGGACAAGATTTGTCTTAAACAAATTCAAAAGCGCTTCACTTACAGCAGCTCTGAATTATGAACTATGCTACAAACTTTATTTCAGAGCAATGGTTTCTTTTTTTTCCTTTGGGGACAGCTTTTCTTCACTGTACCATGAAATATCGATTAGTAAGCTTAGTGACACTATCCCTCAAAGAATGAGTATTTGTTGCTTTTTTTGTTTTAAAAAAAAAAAGTATATAGGAGCAGAGGCAAGTGGAGAGCAGAGCAGACTGCCTCAGGAAAGCCCTGGGCAAACACCGTGTTCAGGGACGCCGAAGACGCAGCCTGGTGGCCCAGCTTATGCTATTTGCAGACTCTGCTGCAGACAGGAATCCCCGGTTCCTATTTGCTGCCGCCTTTCATCTTAGTTTCCCCAGCAATCCTTCACTCCCAAGTTCAGAGAACAGCTCGTGCGTGAGACCGTACTTACAGAAAAGTGTGTCCAGTTCTCTTGCAGATGGTCGTACTCTAGAGGAAATAGGACATTTGGGTCCCCTGAAAAATGACACCAACCGCAGGAAGGGACGCATTTACGATCTGTCTGAAAGAGTCGCAGGCTCCCAAGGTGGCGACCTCGGAAAACCTCAGAGGATCCTACAGACACACCTGCTCCTCGGGATTCGTGGAGGGTTTAGATGTTGTGTACCCTGGTGTGGTTCTCAGAAGAGTAGCTGATGGTGAATAAGAATAAGGACCTTAAAAAAATGTCAGCAAGAAGGAATCTTCAAATGCCAGAAATGATCAAATAAAAAGAAACCATTCAAAAATGTCCGGTGACTTCCGACATAACCTCCAGTCGTGTGCTCCAACGTGTATTTACGTAAGATCATTTCAGATGTTTGCCTTAAAACTTTTGAGGGTCAGTTAAGGAATGGCAAGTTCGTTCACTGTTGCATCATTGCCTGATCTTCCCTTTCTCGGTATTTATTGGAATTACTGATATGAAGCATCATCTTTGAGGAAAGCAAACTATATGCGACCTGTCGTCGTAACCATGTAGCCATGGATGAGGTACGGATGAGGCCAGACGCAGGTCATGAGAGAGAAGCCAGACAGATTTCGTTTTGTTAGGTTCGCATTTCCCTGGGAGAACCCAGGGTGCCGTGCGGTTCAGGTTGTGGTTTCTGCAGGAAGGTGAGTGAGGCAGAGGCAGCGGGCTTCCGGTCGGCACAGAGGACGCCCTGGCTGTCTGGCCCGTGGAGCGTTAGGTGCGTAGTTGCAGGTGGAAGTCGGCAGGTGTATACTGACCTGGAGTGTGAGAGACCCGCATGGGAGGTGCCCTTGACCTGCTGCCCATAGAGCTGAGTGCCCGGCATTTATAAAGCAGAGGACAGCCATAGAGCAGCAGACAGACCGCAGCAGACAGAGTGTCGGGGTAAACGGTCAGGCCTCGGGCCCCTCCCTTCAGGCCGGGCGTCCGAGAACGGCTCCGGCTGGAGGAGAGATTACAGGCAGATTCCGGTGTACAGGCTCCTGGTGACCATGTGGATGGTGTGAAGGTGACCTGGTCCAACCTGCTGCAAATCAGTAGAGACACACAAGAGCAGAGTTCTGAGAAATGCAGGTTTTCACGGTATGCAGGCGAAAGCAAACAGCTTTAAGGAGTCGCTTGGTAAGGAATTTCTTGTTGAAAATCTGCCCACTGCCCAACGGCCAGCAGAGGCACCGAGAGCCGCTGCACCCCCGACACGCAGAAACCTAGGGACCGACAGAGAGGGGTCAGAGGTCTATGCGGGCGGCTCCTTAGGTGTTTGTAACCCCCTCACTCAGTTACTCATTGCGTTGCTCCCTGCATAGCAACTGCCTGTAACTCTCATTTCAGTGTGTGGTCTGAGTCCTTGTGCTGTGTTGTACAGAATTAGGAAGCTGCTGACAGGGCCCAGAGTAGGCAGAACAAGTGGCGTGTGTGCCACCCTGAAAGCAGAGGACACTGCCCGTCCCGCGGGGCACCTGCCTGTGACAGGCCGATGGCTGTCAGCAGCGTGGGGGCCCGGTGTGAGGGGGAATCCTTCCCGGCAGTTGGTACACGTGGGAACGAGGCCCAGCAGGATCCATTAAATTGCCCAAGGTCAGCACAAAGCTAGATGTCCAGTCTCCTGACTTCTGGTTCAGCGTCTCCTGCGCTGCCAGGGCCGAGTCCGTAGGGCCCCTCGGGAGGGAGCGCAGGCCTGGAGCACCCGTGTGACTCCCAGCTCTGTGAGCAGTTCAGTGGCAGAGGAATGGTGAGAGCCCAGCTTTCTCCAAGTCCACACAGACGTTGTCTCTGACGGCTAGAGGTCAGCTCTGACTGGGGAGAAAAACCCGTTAGTAATTGGGGCAGATGTGGGAACATAACTAATGGAGGAATGATCAATGGAAGAGTCAGACACTCAGCAGCAGTGTATCAGTCTGGTCGGAGGGTGCTTGTACGAGAAGTAAACGCAAGAGCTGGATTTAGTAAAGTCAGTCTCAGGAAACACCACAGATAACGAACTGAGGCAACGCTTAGGGCAGGAGGAACTCACCTTTAATCCGATCTCCCGAGATCAGGGCCTGGCTCAGATTTTCTACAGAAATTTTAAATGATGCAATAAAGTAGGTCCCGTCAAATCTCAAGTGTGAATGATAGACTTAAAAAAATAAAATGTAGACAAATGTACAGCTTAGTATTTATTCTGATGCCTTTTGTCTGAAGACTTTTTTAACTTTCTCTTCGTTCCGTCCTTTCTTCCACTTTTCCCCACAGCCCAGCGGTGTGAGCTTTGTTCCAGCTCCAGAAAGGAAGCGCCTCCGTGCGTGGCGTCTTTGTTCTCTGGTGGGTCACCTCTGTTTTCTGCTGTGCACCCCAAGTCACATCTCCCGTTTCTTCCACGGTGAGCCTCTTCACATCCTTCAAACCCGGCTTCTTTATTGTTGTTTCGTTTTTAAAATTCTTACTTCACAGAGAGCTCGCCCTTTTTCTGAAATGTTTTGAAGATGTTTCTGTCGTTAAGGGAAACTTGTGTTCTCGTCTCACAAAAGCTTCCTGCTGTAATGAAAGGGAAGAGAAAAAAAAACATGACAGGGTTTGCTTGTGCTTATGTTGACACGTAGTTCTGAGGAGGAAACAGGACCGGCTTTGCTCATTAGTGTTTCGCTGCGAGGACTGCTGGTCCCTGGCGGTGGGGACGCTCAGGCAGGCTGATCAGCGCTGTGACTGAGGCCACGCCCAGAGCTGGGGCCACGCCCAATAATGGAGACCACGCCCAATAGTGGAGACCACACCCAGCTGCAGGCCATGCCCAGTAACAGGCCACACCCAGCTGCAGGCCACGCGCCAGTGGTGGGCCACGCCCAGTGGTGGAGACCACACCCAATAGTGGGCCACGCCCAGCGGTGGGGCCACGCCCAGCAATGGAGACCAGGCCCAGTAGTGGAGGCCACACCCAGCTGCAGGGCACACACAGTGGTGGGCCACGCCCAGTAGTGGGCCACACCCAGTAGTGGAGACCACACCCAGTGGTGGGCCACACCCACCTGCAGGCCACGCCCAGCGGTGGGCGTGTCCATCCCCTTTAAAACGGCGAATGGCAGGACTACGCCTTGGGTGGTTCAGTTAGGAACGCATCGGCGCGCATGCGCTCGTTGGGTGGCATTTGGGGTGACGGGAGGAGAATGAGGTGATGAGAAGCTGTAGGTGCTGGAGGCCTGGGGGCCCCTGCGGGTCCCGGTCCTGGGTGCGCCAGGACCCCCGCTTCTGCCCGCGGGGCCCCTCGGGCGTCGCCAGCCTCCACGAGCCCGAGGAGAAGGCGGGCGTCACCCGCTCCCACACATGGGGGGGGGGGCGCTCAGCCCGCACGTGTTCCGGCACGTGTTCCCGGCACGTGGAGGCTCCTTGAGCTTAAACCCCAGGGAGGTGGGGGGGGGGCGCGTGCGCACGGTGTTCGCTGGGACCTCAGGATGTGCCGGGCACGCGCAGCGCGGCCTCGGCGCAGGGTCAGCCCCGCGTCCTCGGGCCGCCTGGGCCCCACGTCGTGCCCGGAACCCCGGGAGGGCCGGGCGCAGGCCCGGTGCTGCTGGGGGTCAGGCGGGACCAGGCGGGGCACCGCTCACGACTTGCTCCACACACACACGCATGCGCACAACACACATGCACATGTGCATGCACACATATGCACATGCGGAAAAGCACACACATGCACGCACATGCGGAAAAGCGCACACATGCACGCGTGTGCACACATGCACCTGCACACACATGCATGTGCACGCACACACGTGCACCTTACAGCGCCCACACTTGCCACACAGAGCTCGTTCCCTCGGGCCCCGGGTGACCCCTGTGCTGTGGGAAGCGTCGCCTCTCGCTACAGTAAAGCCCGGGCCGCTCGGCCGGCCTGAAACCCGCTGCCGCCGCATGGAGCCGGGCCGGCTGCCCTGCCGGGGCCTGGGGGAGGCTAGAGTCCCAGCGCCCGTCTCCCGGGAGAGCAACGCCCTGCAGAATCAGTGCTGCGGGTCGTTCTCCGGAGGATTGGAATGTGTCCTCCAGCCAGTGCTTACTGGGCGCTTCAATGTGCCAGGAGCTCTGATCAGCAGCGGGGACACAGCCACGACAGGCAGCCGGCACCCCGAGGGCCTCAGCACCTGAGCCCAGGCCTGCAGGTGGGAGGCGAGCACATGGGCAGCCGGTGACGGCGTGGGCCTGGGGGGCAGGGGCCTGGGGGGGCAGCCTGGGGGGTGTGGGGGCCTGGGGGGGCAGCCTGGG
>PVKE010029018.1:0-20538 GCA_004027555.1 Craseonycteris thonglongyai | reverse complement strand
AACTGACTGCTTTCTGTTCTATAGATTTGCTTTATCTAAATGTTTTATATAACTCAAACAATACAGTAGAGGTCTTTCTTGAATGCTTCTTTCACTTGGCATAATGTTGTAACATGTATCAGTTTATGTCTTTTTTTGCTGAATAAATATTATTCCAATGTAGGTACACCATATTATTTCTTTTTAATTATTAATTTACCAGTTGATAGATATTTGGGTTGTTTCCAATTTTAGGCTGTCATGAACACATTGCTGTCAATATTCAGGTACAACTCTTTGTGTAAATGTTAGTTTTCATTTCTGTTGGGTACGTAGCCAAGAATGGGTTTTCTGTATCATATTTTAAGTTTATGTTTAACTTTTTCTAAGAAACAGAAATAGTTTTCCAAAGTGACTGTATCATTTTTCATTCCCTTCAGCAGTGTATGAGGGTTCCAAGTTCCATGTCTGTGCTTGTTATTGTCTAGATTTTGGTTACAGCTATCCTAAAAGGTGTAAAGTTCTATCTCATGGTTTTGATTGGCATTTATCTAATTTATGATGAGTACTTTTTCATGTGAATATTGGACATGTGTTTATCTTTACTGGACAAATATCTATTAAATCTTTTACCCATTTTAAAATGGGGTTTTTCGGTTTTTATTATTGAGTTGTAGAAACACTTTATCCATTCTGGATACAATTCCTTTATAATATATATGATTTGAAAATGTTTTTCATCACCTGTCGATTGTCTTTTAATTTTAATTGTGTCTATTGAATAACAAAATTTAAAAATTTCAATGAAGTCCAGTTTATTAGTTTTATTTTATAGATCATGATTTTAGTGTCACATTTAAGAAATATTTTCTTAACAGTTTCAAAAGTATTTTTTCTTATGTTTTCAGTCAAATTTTTATAGTTTTATCTTTTATGTTTAGGTCTGTCATCCATTTTGAATTGAATGTTATGTATGGGTGTGCTCTAAAGATTTAAGATTATTATTATTGTCACTTTTTTTTTTTTTTGCATTGGCTGTCCCATTATTCAGGCACTATTTATTTAAAAAAATTATTCTTTCCCAATTAATTTCTTTGGCTCTTTGTCAAAAACCAGTTTGGCATAAGTATTAGGGTTTATTTCTGAATTTTCTATTCTGTTCCATTGATTTATATATAGTCTTTATGATAACCACACTGCTTTGATATAATACTATAGCTTTATAGCAAGTTTTGAAATTGAGTAGGGAAAGTACTCATGCTTTATTCTTCTTTTGTAAATGAAGCCAAATCATTAATTTAGTACTCCTTCCATTATAGGTAATGGTTTGATTTTATTTTTTCAATTTCTAAAAAAAAAAAAAAAAAAAAAATGAAAAAGAGGATAGTCTACACCTGTAGACTCCTGTAAAAGTGTTAGGCTCTTTTTACTGACTCTTGTGCAAGTTAGCTTTTGCAACATAATGAGCCACCTCAAGACTAGTGGCTTAAAAAGAAAAACCATTTATTTAGCTCGCATTTTGATGAGTTGGCACTTCGGGCTATGTCTAGATGAGCCATTTTTTCTTCTATTCTTGGTGATGAGTCTGTGCTCAGCTACCTGTCACCTTGGCAGTTGTGTTTTTTTGTGGGGGGAGGGTTAACTGGACAATAGCTGGCACAATTATCAGTAACTGGGCCATGCGTTTCTCATTATCCTGACTAGTTTGAGCTTATTCTCATGGCAGCGGGGTGCCAAGGCCATCAACTGGGATAACTTTTCAAGTCTCTGCTGTGTCTCCTTTGCTAATGTCCCATTGGTCAACACAAATGACAATACCAAGATGCCAAGACCAAAGTCAACTTAGAAGATCTATACCAAAAATGAATAGAGAGGGGGAAGCCGGGATGGCTCAGTGGGTTAAGTGCTTACTTTGCAGCACTGGGGACTGAGGATCGAATCCCGGCCTCGGCCCATGCGGACCCATATGCTGAAGTGGGGAGTTACCCCAGTTCAGTTCTCTCTCTCTCGCTCTCTGTCAAAAACAATAAAAAATAAATCTAAAAACAAAAAACATGACTATCTCAATGGATACAGAAAAAAAAAAAACTTTAAAAAATGAATAGAGAAATGTATGAATTAATTGAAGGCATTACTGGGATCAATCCTTCTCAGTTTTTAGCAGCCTGGAGAAATCAAATGATTTGAATGTGAAGAGAAGCAAATTTTTAGATATGAATCAACCCAAAATTTAATGAACCAATGATTTTAGAGCAACAGTTTTGGTCATTGAGATTTACTCTCTATTCTACTACAGATTCCCAATCCATAGAGCTCCATGTGTCATCCAGTAGCTAACACTAGAAACTAAGGATAAACTGAAATAACTTGTATCCTTATGACTTTCCTTAGGGTCACAAATCTTTGGGGAAAACAAGAGAACCCAAATGATTTCCTCAGTAGGAATACTTTGGAATCCTAATTTCATGTCTTCCTAATGTAATATTGACTTACTTTTAGAACAAGGTAGTCTTAGAGATCTTACTAGTCATGTAGAATAAATCTGAAGATTGTATCAGAGCTACATTGAAGGCATGGTGCTTTTTACATGACAAAGTCCAAGCATCAAGGGATCCTGATGTTAGGACACATTAACTCTGTATAAATAACAAAATTACATGTGTCTCCAGAATTTTTCTGGAAAAAACAAACAAACAAGCAATTACTATGTTTTTAGTGGAAGACAAAGCTTTATTTCCAGATTCATAGTAGTCAAAATTCATTTATTATTGTCTTTTTTCTTCATGTGATGTAGGTCACCATCTGCATTAGAATCCCTGCTGCCATTGTTGTTGTGAAAACACTTGAAATATTTTAGCAAATGAGTTAGCTTGGAAGTAGAAGAGGAATGAAGCCGAGTAGTCTGGGCATAGCTTGGTAAGTGGTGTTGAGCAACTCTCAAGCTGTAGGGTTTGGTGAGTAATATTCATTTTAGTTATGGATTAAATCTACTCTTTGAGCCAACCAGAAAAACCAACTACCCATATGTTATATTAGAAAAAAAAATTGAGCAAATAGTTTTACAAATACAATCTATTTGTAAATTGAGGTTAGTTTGAGTTGTGTTTATTGCAGAATATATTGATAAAAGCTGTATTTGTATAAGAACTTGGATAGACTTTTTAGCTAAATTAAACAAATACTTTAATACCATGCAGGCAATACAAATAAGGCTCCTTAGTCTTCTCCTGCTCTGCTAAGTTGTTAGTTAAAATTATTTTAGTATACTATGCTGAGTTCATAGATACGGAATTTGACCCAACAAATTAATGTTAGTCTAAGTCCAGATCATTTCAGACACTGAATAAGGTTCTAAGTGTTGATTGTCATAGCTGTCATTATATGAGAAAGTGTCTGAGGAAACGAAGGGTTGTCCTTGGGCAGGGATAAGCATTGTTGCTGCTTTCTAGAATGATGATTTAACTGAATCACCTGCAATCTTCCGGCTCTGCTTAAATATGTGCAGGAAGCAGACAAGATGATGCCCGACAAAGATGAGTGACTCCGTTAATTAAATTAGCAGGGGACATTTTACTAGCTTTAATTAGTGTAAAATAAGCCATAGAAATAAAGGCAGTAATGAGAGCATGCTAATCTGATTAATCACAATGTGTTGTTATAGGCTGCTTGAACACAGGGAATCACCAGACTAAGGCTAAGAAGGCTCAGAGTCCTGTTTGGAAAAGGAGGATAGCTACAAGTGGCCCAAGTTGGAGCTGCTGTTGGATGACCAAATTTGGGGGCGCTGTTAATGCTTGATGAAAATCATGGAGCATTATTGAATGGATAAAAGGTTTTATTTTCTTGGAGAAAGGTTTTAAAATACAGAACCATCTGCTGTGAAGGGAGCTATACTTTTCTCTTCTGTGCTTTCACTCGCTGAGCAAGATTTTATCCTGTATTGGCCTAGCCTCTCAAAGTTTGCAGTTTATGGAAAGTCTGTAGCATCTAAAGACTGTAAGGTGTTTGTACTTTCTTTCTCCAAACTCATGAAAGGAAAACAGTGCCCAGGATGGTGGGCTAGCTCACAGGTCGAGCACTTGCCCCGGAATTGCACTCTCTGGGGTTTGATTTTCAGCCCTGGCCCACACACATCCCATCTGCTGAACTGCAGCACAACTGGTAACTGCTGGGACGGCAGCAAAGACGTCCCCACAGGGTGCCCCCGATTCAATTCCCACTGCGCAAGACCCCACATTCACGTGGATGGAACGAAACCACGTCACAATTAATGATGTGCAACTGTGGAGACTGCTTAGGACTTAAACACACTTAGTGGCATATTGTGCTGGCCTTTGGAAAGTTATATGTTAGTGATAAAGCATTGACTTTTATAAAGGTCACATTATGTAAAACTCATGTGGACTCTGCTTCCCTCTCTCTCACCTTTTTCAAACAATTAAAAAAAAAAAAGAAAAAAGAAAACAGTGTCCATTTGAAACATATACTGAGAGAAATGCTGTTTCATTTAATTCAAGGCAGTACAAATCATAATAATAAATTTTTATGTGAACCCTCTCCAATTTTCAGTTCCTTGGACTAACTTAGCATTGAACTAATCTTTCCCCACCCCAAACCCCCAATTTTCAGTCCCTTCCCACCCCATTTTCTGGTTTGTAAAAGTTTTAATCATCTCAAAGTCAGAATGCTAAACAGGTCATCTGTCTCCATTATTTTCTATGTATGTATGCAGTGCGTTGTCTATGAGGCTTTCATAACGCTTAGATGAGTCATAACCCTAAGAAACCATAACAAAACTTCAGTTAAAGCCTATCATAACCAAAGTTTTTAGAAGATACCCAACTATAAATTAAATTAAAGTGATATAATTTATAGTGACTTAGGCTTCCAATATTGGACATTGACTATTTAAAACTTTTTATTTCCTCAGGATAGGCTTCCTATAAGAATACATTTTATTTCAGTTTTGCAAATGCTGAGACCTAAAAAGAAATTTAAGTGACCAGTAGTATGACAAAAGGTTATGACCATTTCAAATCAAATCATTTTTTTCTTAAAAATAGACATTTTATTGTCAATTGGCTCAGCTACATTTGTGTGACCCTGCTTATTAAAATTATTTAGTTCAAAATAAAACAGCATTACTCAATATAGATTTCTCATTAAAAATATATACTAAGAAAAAATCATTTTCTTTGATTCTTATGACTAGAATACAAAAAGATAGAGGGAACAATTGCTGAAATATACTTGGGTTAAATTTATTAAATTACTTATGTATATTTAGTTCATTAATTGTAATTTGCAATACATAATTTATGGCTCTTACAAAATAGAATGTCAATTTTAATTTCAATTGAACTGGTATGTATTTGGTAACAAAAATATCTTTTCTCAGCCAATTGCTATTTGTTGAGAAGCCCAGAAGATGCGTTATTCTGCATTTGGTATCTTTTTCAAGGAACATATAAGGTATGGTGACGGATAGGATTCTTGTCTTGCTTAGAGTTTTAATAGAGATACGCTGACGACATGTGTTCAATGAAGACTCTTTATAAGATACAAACAATTACTAGGTAGAACATTGACTCTCCTTTAAGTCCAGAGTCTGTTCTTTTCCATTCCTCCCTTCCTTCTCAGCCTGAAAGCCTTTAGATGGAGCTGAGCAAAGTAGTCACCTGTAAGTGGAGATGACAGCAGCACAGTACAGGTGTTGTCACTCGATCAGGTGGACATTGGTGTCTGTGTTGATAAGGTGGGTTATGGAAGCCTATTGGGATGAGCAGGGCTTCCACACAAGGAGGGGCAGGTGGGATGCTTACAGAATCCTCAGTGAGGGGTGTTGGAGTCAGGGTGGCTCAAGAGTTCCTCTTTGCAAGGAGGCAGAGGTGTTGGTCGCTCAGTGATGGGTGAAGAAGGCTGACTGGAGGAAGAGAAGAAAGTCCATCTGTGGGATGTGGGGAATGACCGTGGTCTGGCCTGGGGATTTGGAGCTCTAGTGGCTATAAAGGTCATGTGCATAGCCTGCGAAGAAGTAGCAGAGCCCAAGAGGGAGGAGGAGGTTGCCTGTGTATCAGCACTGGTGCAATGACCTCCTGTGGGTCATGAAGCCTAATAATGGGGTGAAGAGAGCTTCCTGGTGCTCGTGCTTGGCGATGGGAGCCCAGTCCCTGTGCGGAGGGCACCTGCAGCTAGGAGTGGGGAAGACAGTATCCACATGAGGACGGGTGGTGGGTGGGGAAGTGGTTACTCTCTGGGGAGACTGATTGGAAAATAAGTATAATGACAATAAAGAGAGACAGCTTTCTTGTTTTAGGAAGTAGGGAAAGAGAAAAACCTGGAAAAAATTTATGGTGTTAATTTGCAATTGAGGTATGGTCTGAAGTTTGGAATTGAGGTATGGTCTGAACTTAAGGTTTTCAACATATAGATATTGAACACACACACACATACACACATATAAATAAATATTAGTAGGGAGACATATGCACATATATATGTATATTATGTGCATGCATATATTTTTATTAACTGTGTCTAGTGAGAGGGCCTGGGAAGTTACACAATAAATGTGAGGTATCTCATTGTGCTAGAAAACAAGGAAATACTCAAAGAATGATTGGGACATTTCAAAAGGATAAAGAAGCCAGGTGGCCAAATAAGAGGCAATTTCACCATCAAAATCAATGATATTAAGGTTTTTCTTTACAGTCAACTATCAACTGTTTAATGTGTAAGGAAGAAGAAAATCATTTGGCAGCCATTCATAACAATTCAGGCAAAAAACATCAGGGGATGCTGAAATTTGTGATAGAAAATGTGTTCAGGAATAGGATATTGTCTGTTATTGACAGTGACAGAGAGAAGGGGAAGGGCCCAGAGCAGTCTCCATAGTTACACATCATAGTTTTCTACATAGATTCATTCCACAGGTGGGTTCAGGGCTGAGCAGGGCAGGAACTGGCCAGTGGCCTTCTGCATGGGAGACATGTCCCCTTGAGCCAGGAGCCTCTTACATGGGAAGCACACCTAGAGCAGGAGCCAAACCAGGGGCCTCCAACATGGGAGGCTCGTCACTGGTTAGCATCGAACTGGGGGCACTGCCCAGTTCAACATACGGGTCCACACAGGTCAGGGCCAGGATTTAATTCTCAGACCCTGAGCTGCAAGATGAGTGATCAACCTGCTGAGCCATCCTGGCATCACCCTGATATTGTCTTTAAGTACCTTTACAAAGGAAAAAGGGTAACTACAGTAAAGGAATTTGGAAGACAACAACTTAACCAAGTTACCAGGAGAAACTTTACCAAAGAAGTCAAGCAAAATTGTATAGCACCGATACAGTGCAATGAGAGCACACTATCACTGTTGTGCCAGAATGAAGGACATCCTTCTAAATAACTGTCCTGTAATCTTCAAAAATGTCATGAAAGCTAAGGAACTCTGAGGAACTGTTTGAGACTGAAAAAGATTAAAGAGATGTGGTCACCAAGTAGGGTCCTAAGTTAGACCCTTTTGCTAAAACACACATTTGGCCAATTGGTGAAACTTCCATGTGGATTAAATGATAGTAATATGTTAATGTTAAGCTCTTTATGTTGATCATTATATTAGGGCTTTGTAGGAAGGTATCTGTAAGAAATACATTCTAAAATATTTGGAGGTAATGGGGCATCAAGGCAGCAAAACTGTTTTGAAAGTGAAATCATTTCAAAAGAAAAAAACATCAACAATCTAAAACAATCTATTTGTAAGACTGGCTGTACCGGTACCTGGCTGTTTGAGGAAAGACGAATCACTTCCTCGCTTTATGTTTCCATTTCTTTATTTCTTCAGTGAGGGACTTAGAGTAAATTATCTTAAATCCCTCTGTAGATCTAATACTGTTAAGTTTCTCACGTGTCAATCAAGAATATTGTGCTGAGGGGTTAGGTAAGAATTTGGAGAAGTGATCACAAGCTCCGTGGTTGCATTTTGTGACAATTGAAATTCCCTGGGGTGCTGGGCAGAGGATAAGGGAGTGTGAGGAAGGAAAATGCTCCAAGCGAACAATTTGAAGGACTTTACAAGACAGGAAGAGACAAGATTTGTTTTTTTCATTGGCAGGTTTCTTGATTTCCTTTCTTCCTCTCTCCCTTCTTTCTTTCTATCTAGCAAATGTTTATTAACCATTTCCCACATTCAAGGTCCTGAGTGAAACACTGTGGGAATGGAGGCAAAAATTTCTGCCCTCAAATTGCTTGTAGTCTAGTAGAAGAGGAAAGACATGTAGAAAAAAACAAAACAAAACAAACAAAAATAAAAATTAAAAAACTCTGCTTAAACTATATTGTATGTCTGCTACTATGATGGTCAGAGTTAAATTATCTTCTTCATGAATAATCTTCCTCCCTCCTCTCCCCCAACATATGCCTTCTTCTCTGTGTGATTATTTCTATAGACGAGATGACCTGTGCCCTTTTATTCATTAATAGCTATACATTTAATCAGGGAAAAAAATGCATTAGTCAAGTGAGCACTACTCTAGAGACTGTATCTGCCTAATGACTTTAGGAAAAAAATAGAATTTATCTCTTTGATTCTTAAATCTCAAAGAAAGTCTGCTTTTCCTTTTATCACAGGGAAAACTGCAGTTTAACAATTTACATTAAAATGCCTAATTTTATTAGTGTAATGTGGTTAAATGCAATATGAATTGGGCTCCTCTTAAAGATGTAAATCATATTTTTAAGCTGGTAAAATGATAATCCATATTAATTTATATAATATTATTATATTATTTCCTGACATTACATCAGGGAATTGATATGTATGACAGTCAAAATCAGTAAAAGAGTTAATCCTTGCAATCCATATATTTTTCATGGGTTGTTTTAGAAGAGACATGGAAATTTACATTGTTCAAATTAAATGAGGTTGTTTTTTTTTAAGTAAAATTTCCAATAAGTGTTTCTCTGATGTTCATCCTGGTTCATGACTATGTAAAAAGGACTGAAGCAGCCATAAGAAGTGGTTCAATGGCTCTTTGTTTAAAGTATGTCCTACTGTTCCAACCAATAATGTGTTTATTGTCTTAAAAAATGTTAATTGTTAAATTGATTGTGATACACCTGTTCTGACACTCCAATAGAACACTGCACAGTGTCCCATGTGGTGACGGAAAAGAGCTTGTTGTTTGATGCTCTGTGACAGCAGATCCACGTCTATCTCAATTATGAAAGGTGGTTTCAGTGCTCTGATTGCTTTTCTAAATGTGAATGGTTTGAACTAGCAAAAGGTAGTGCAGAGATATTAAATTATGCTTATCCTTCTCATTAGTGAAGTTGCGCAGATTAGTAGACACTGAGCAAGAAGATTATATTTGCATATTGATAACAGATTCTGAGAGCAGCTGAGAAAGCCAGTGTGGCATGAGGGAGTGAGTATGCAGTGGTCCAGGAGTCAGGGATGTGGTTCTGGTCCTGCTTTGATGTTCTCAGGCTTTGCGATATTGGCAAATGACTCTTTGGGATCTCATCTAAGAAGTAACAGGTTGGACAAAATAATTTCGGAGTCCTTCCAACTTTATAAATATAAAATATCACCATGTCAATTTTCTTGCTTGGTACCCGAGTTCATATGAAACAAACTGACAGATAATTTTCCACCAGTCTTTTATCAAGTAGGTACTTTGTGTGATAGTTGATGTGCTTATCCCAAAAGTACAGTCATTAATAAAATATAGCATGTGTTAGTCTATAATCTAACTTAATACTAGAAACTAATGATAAAATTAGTAAATAAAGGTTATAATAAGTAAAATAATTTAACTAAATACAATGCAAAATCCTAGATTTGATGCTGAATCAGAAAAAATTATTGCTGTAATGAACATTGTTGGAAAATTGTGTTGAATTAACGTTAAATTTACTGAATGTGACCATTACTATTGTGGTTATTTAAGAGAATATCTGTTCTTAGGAGACATGTTTGAGTATTTGGTCCTGATATCCACAACTTAGTCTCAAATTATTAAACAAAATACATATATACACAATTGTACACACACATTTACATTACTTATATATAATAAAAAGAGAGAGATAACATGGCAAAATATTTACATCTGGTAAATGCTGTAGATGGATTTTGCTTCATAATTTTTGTAACTTTTCTGAAGTTTTGAAATTTTGCAAATTAAAATAGAAAAATGTGATATAGAAATGCAAGATAATTATATTCAAGATAATTGCAATAGTTCATCCAATGAAAAAGGATGTTAAATTACCTCATTTTATAAGTCTGAGGCCCAAAAGGTGAGAAATATTGGTGAAAAATGCCCAATGGGTCTGAAATGTAGCACTAGTCATACATCTGTATAGGACCAGGAAAGAGGTGTCAAGGTCTTGTTCAGCTTATCAGCTTCTCCCAAAGAGCTCATAGAGAGAAGAGGAAAATTTTTCTGAGGCACAGAGTGGTTAAGTAACTTACTCAAGGTCACACAGTAGGGAACAGACCTATGGAGTCAAAATCACACTTTGCCAGGCAACTTCCCACCTCATCTGTCCTCTGTACTGCCTCTAATAATATTGTGTTAAACTCAGTTTGGATGTTTCATGTTATACTTATTTATTTTTGTCTACTTTTTTTGAGTTAGTTTGGAATGAAAATTTCCAAAGGAGCCCAAATTATTGTTGCATGAGTATTAGTGAATTAGTCAAACTGAGACTGCTGATCTGATTATTTCCACAGCCCTAATCAGTGTGGTTTGTTCTGTCATAATGATTATATGTGATTATAAATGATTTATTTGTTGTTGATTTTGAAGACTTTCAGAGATATATGATACGCTATGTTGTTACATGGATCTTTAAAAATATTATATATTTTAATACATACATCTTAAATGAATCAGTAACCACCGGAGCAATGCCACTAGAAAGCTATTAACTAGGTCGACCTGAGGTGACAAGATTGCTCATTTTGAGTTTAGGGGAAGATGCATACTTGAAAAGATATTTAGAAATATAATTATGAAAATTTTCTTTTAAGGTTCAAAAAAGATAAGGCACAGTCACCCAGTTAGATAAAGATATTCTGGAGAGAAAATTATGAATCCTATAGAACCTTTAGAAAAATTATTTGTAGGAGTGATTTACTATTATATTAGAAGAAAGAAAACGGCACAAGAGGGGAGAAGCTAGACTTTGAAGTTGTGGTGATCTTTGGTTTCTGCAAGTTTGGGTAAATGGGTCTTGCCTTTTATTCCTCTGCTGTTTACTTCTTTCTATTGTGAATATTCAACCTTCAAAGTAGGATCTGTCAGGTTGTGCTGTGTTAATGTAGCCTCTGGGAAATTGTCTTCAGTTGAATAATAGCAACAAATCTGAGCTCACTTCTGTTCTCCGTGCTCATCCATCTCAACCAAGTGGTGCTGCAGAACTCAAATGAGCCATACAGAAATGCATCTCACAAATAACTTCGACTTGGAGTTTTGAATAATGTGACCTTTAGGTTTTTTTTTTTTTTTAAGTTTTATTATGTTCATCATGAAGCCTAATGGAAGGTACTTTACATTTTGAGAGGAGGAGGAATTATAATGTGAAAATGTTCTAAGATCTAAATGATATTTTAAATGGTAATACAAAGAAGTTTCTTTTCAGAAGTAATATTATTTTATACATGCCATAGAAAAGGAGCCATTGTACATCACCAGTCAGAAATCTTAAACTAGTGTACATAATACAGAGTTCTGCCATTAATTATTTTTTAAGATTTATTTTATTGTTTTTGGCAGAGACAGAGAGAGAGAGACAGACAGACAGACAGAGAGAGAAAGAAAGAGAGAGAGAGAGAGAGAGAGAGAGAGAGAGAGAGAGAAGAGATAGAGACAGAGAGAAGGGGGAGGGCCCAGAGCAGTCTTCATAGTTGTACATCATCAGTTTTCAACATGGTCTTGTTCCACACAGGTGGGCGGGGGCCGCACAGGGTGGGAATTGGGCTGGGGGCCTCCCTCATGGGAGGCTCGCCCCCTTGAGCCAGGAGCTGAATCGGGGGCGAGAACTGAACTGGGGGCCTCCCACTTGGGAAGCACACTTCAGTTCAGCATATAGGTTCGCACGAGCTGGGGCTGCAATTCAAACCTCGGTCCCCGGGGCTGCAAAGCAAGCGCTTAACCTGCTGAGGCATCCCAACTTTCCCTCAGTTAATTTTTTATATGTCTGTCATATGTTCCTTTGGATAGTCTCCTGTGACATATACAGGCTATAAGATGTATCAGCTCTTGGTTGTATTGAATTGATCATTTATTATATAATGTTTGTTTTACTTTCTAAATGTTTCAAATATGCAAGTTTTGTTTCTTCTCAGTTTTGAGGTATGCTGGGGACTCAACAGATAGGGACAGGGGAAATAGTATAGATGGAATCCAGGCTGATGAAATTCTCCTTATAGAGTGCTGCTCTCCACATGGGGACGCCTGGTATTTAGTATACAGGGTCCGGCAGACATAACACCTTTTTATTTATTTATTTATTTATTTTTATGAGCAGGTAAACTAATAAAAATCTTTTATCACAAGCATGTAATTCTGTAACATAACAATATCATACTTAAGCACACTATATGACATTTTAGGTGAAATGTTCAAATTGCTGTCCATTTCATGTGAGACAAAGCAAGCCTTAGGATGTTACGGCATTACTTCTGCCGGGCCCTGTACTATCACCAGGGAAACCCTGCTGACTCTGAAAATAGGGTAGGGTTGTTGTCCCAGAGGTCTAATCTGTTGAACAGGAAGGACATCAAGAAGGAAGTCATGAAGCAGGAGTAAGGATGCAGTTTGGGGAACGTTACCACTAATTTCAAGGAGTTCTAGATTTAAGAAAGGCCTCAGCTAGAAGTGTAAGGGTAGAGGGAGTATATGGAGCCCCTGAGACTGGAGGACTGATAAGAGCTTAATGGGTTCATAGTCCAACCAAAAGGGCTCAATTTCAGGGCAGAACTCCAGCCCTAGTCGAAGGTATAACAAGTTCTTTCAGATAGGCAAAAGGCCAGTCTTCAGGAAAAACACAGAATACAACCAGGCCTTATTCTAAACCTAGTGGACACGGATTACTGATACTGGGTTTGGGACAGAAAAATAAATTAATTCTCCTCTGCTCATAGTCCTGCATTCACTGTCAGTTAGGATTTGTTCAGGTGGTTGGGGAGGCTAAATTCTCAGATAAAAGATCATTGGTACTGACTGGGTAGCACTTCAGCAAGCATGAGACGATCAATTATAAGATTTCAGGGATACATGTGTCTATTTCTATCTCTGCTTCTAGGGCCTAGCACAACATTAGTACAAGACAGACGCTCAGAGGAGGTACTGAGTTGATATTTGTGAATTATACAATATGATTCCCTAAGTATACTTAAGTAAGTAGTGCAAATCTGTGTCTAGAATGCCTACCTAGTCTACTTAGGATGATTTTAGGATGATTTCAGGCTAAAGACCTACTTACTTTTCTTAATTTTGAGAGTGATTATTAAAAACTATTTTTTCAGTGTTCCATTACTGCACTAGAAACATAATATTAACCTTCTCTAAACCAGAATTAAACCCCATACTCTTCTCTCTACACCTGTGGATTGGTTAAGAATGCAATTATGCTGAGGTTGGTCACACTGAAAAATTAACATTACTGGGACTATATTTTTGCCAAGTTCAGAGTTAAGATACTGTTGCTTTATTATATTGAGGTGTTTTTCATAAATACAAATGCTGCTACTAAAACTAGTGGGAGAAGTGCTTTTTGAAGTTAACAGACATGATTTGCTGCCTGTTGTTGACATGCCCTTGAACTGTTGGTCTTATGAATGATGGGTAGACTTAAAACTGGCTGTTAGTTTTGTCATTAGGGGATAGTATCCTTCTTCCCACTTGCCTACATATAATTCACAATAATCAGACATGTATTTTTCATGTCCTTCCTTTCTCCTCCCTCCCTCCTTTCTGCCTTTTCTCACTCTCTTTCTTTTGTATTCTCTTGCATAGGAGCTCTATTAGTGAGGCTTCCTTTATAAAATTCTCACTTTTTGAAAATTCCTTAATAATTACTAAGTTTAACCTGCTCTTTTTACATATGTGATACCAATGCTTTTGGCTAAAGGTTGAAAGACCATTGGAATTGCATGAGTTCCAGACATTCTAGTTTCCAAATATATATTTTTTTAATATTATATAATGGATTTGCAAACCATTGATAAAGTACATATTTGTACTTTTTAAAATCACCATTTATAACCTAGAGACTTGCATGATCCCTACTGCATGTTTCTCATCTTTTAGAATGTTTATTGTTATCTAATTAAGTCCATTGTTAATCTACATAATAATAGCATATTCTCTCTGTGTGTGTATTATTAAAAGTTAACTTAGAAACTGATTTCTGTCTTTGCCAGAAACTTATTTAACACAGGTGTGTTGTGTGAACTATAATAATTTCATAAGGCAATAATGTGCAGGATAATATTTTTTAATAAACTAAATGAAGAAATAAACATGCTCCAAACAAGTGACAGATTAATTACACTACTGATCCAGGCAAAGGGAGATGAAAGGAATAAAGCTCAAATTTTAAAATAGGTGTTTCTTTGTATACGAGGAAGCACTCAGGAGAGATGACAACAAACCTAGAACTGATTTCCAGTTGCCAGCAATAAAGTAGAAGTCCCCTGTTACTAAAGCTCATTGATGAGAACAAAGACCCCAGTGTTGGTAAACATCACCTCTCTCTCACAGGCCACTGTCTATAAGGAGTGCCTCTTTAAGACAGGAATGAATGCCCATCTTAAAGAATTTTTAGTTTAACTGGTCAACTAGCCCAAACCAAAACTCTAAAGCAGTCCTCATAAACTCTCAGTTTTTTATAGTCTAAATGTCTCCTTGCTATAGTGGCTTCTCCATGTGCTCTTATAGAAAAGCTTCCACCCAACAGGGCACCTCAGCAGCCTTATCAAGGACAACAGAGGAAGAACGATAACATCCTGGCATGACTGACTTCATTTTTATATCAAAATAACTTCTCAAAAACAAAAAAAACAAAAAAATGAAAAAACCCAGAAACAATTTTTTTTATTTTTGTCATTATCATGAACAAGTGGATTAAAAGAACTGAAAACATAAACAAGTTGATTTGAAATCATAATAAACTTTTACACAGCAATTCTAGGTACCTGAAATACTCCATAACAGAGTATTCTACATATCAACACATAGCAATGTTTTCGTGAAGTTACTCAAATGAAAAAAAAAAAAATCAACCAAATATCCAGATGTCCTTTAAATTCCCACATTTATGGTACTCTGGAAAAATTATCCAGATCAATACCTAAAGTTTTTACCCTTCATAAGAAAGCATTTTCTATGTAGATACTTCCTAGAGTATTTGTACTGTTATTCTGCATAAGAAATTGAAAGGATAAGTTACCTCTCCTGAAATACTGATTTAATTTATGTCTTTAAACTTATCTCTCTTATTACCTCAACTCTTACAATGTAACTGCATTTACATTTATATGAGCATTGTGTTCTCAATATCTTTAGATCTCTATCATCAATTACTTAACATGGCCATTAAGCCTATTATTAATTCAATACCACCAAAAGGAAAATGAATAATTACCAAGCATTATCAATTAATATGTACCTAGGGCCACAAAGTTATCAATTTATATATCTCTGACTGTCATTTTTTTTGTAGATGATATTTCATTAACACACTCAAATATCCTGAAAACTCAGGTTAACTTTAAAATCATATTTTATATAGCAGTACAGCCAGCAATTGACCTTGTGTAGGTGTCTTTTTGAAAAGAATATTAAAATTATAATTGTCATTTGAGTTGAATTCAACTTTCTCCTTAATAATGCCTCAAGGAATAATATTGCCTTAGAGCTTTATAAATTACTACTATAAAGACAAAAAACAATTAGTTGAAAATAATTGAACTTATACTAGCATACTAAACACTATTTAGCTTATTAAAAGGTTAACTCATGTTATAAAGTTAATTTATATATATATATATATGTGATGAATATAATTATATATGTATATAACCACTTATTTTCGTATACGCACACTTTTTCATATTTCAACACTTATTTATTGAGACTTTACTCTATTCCAGGCATGTTGCCAAGACAGGAAATATAGCATGAACAAGACAAGCATGCCTTCTGCCCTCACAGATTCTGCCCTGCACAAGGTGTGTCCCTAACTCCTTCTGCTTCTTTGGCAGGATCACTAATCAACCAAGATAGCCTTGCCCCTGAGCTTAGATCTCCTCAACTCAGAAGCTCTTTGGCAAGTACTATGACTAGTTCAGAACTGGCATGAGAATTAAAACCTATTTGCCATCCCTGTCTCTATATTTACACGTAGATGTAGGAGGCGATTTAATTGGATGTTTCAACCTAGAGACCCAGGCACTATAGATAAAAAGAACCAAAGTAGAGTTTGATATACACTGGCAAGATAAAAGTTATTATATATTTTTAAAGATTTATTTTATTGTTTGAGAGAAGTGTGTGTGTGTGAAAGAGAGAGAGAGAGAGAGGGAGAGAGAGAGAGAGAGAGCCCAGAGCAGTCTCCATAGTTGTGTATCATTAGTTGTGACATAGTTTCATTCCACACAGGTGGATGTGGGACTGCGCAAGCTGGGAACTGAACAGGGAGCCTCCCACATGAAAGCAAGAACCTTTGCTATCTAGCCATTCCAGCAGTTACCATTTGTGTCACAGTTCAGTATATGGGTTTGAATGGGCCGGGGCCAGGAATGAAACAATGAACCTTGTGATTACTAGGTAAGCGCTCAACCGCTGAGCTATCTAGGCTTCCTCAAGAAAAAAATGATTAATTCGAACTTGAACATTATATTTGAGAACTGGTAATATGACAATGGATATTTTTCCAGGAATGCCTCAGCAAATCAAAAATCAAAGGTTGAGCAAAGTTGGGAAAGAATTTTGTGAGCACAGTGTCTCTGTAGAGATGGCATTAAGAGCCGCACTGCCCTTATGGAATAACATCCCCTTCATCCAGTGCTATTGAGGGGTCTTTCATAGATGGATTGGTGAGTTCACAGTTAAAGAGCTGCAAGGCACTGGTCCCACAATCACACTAGAAAGCTCAAGTGGCTTGTGTAGAAGAGAACTCTGTAGCTGGGAAGAAAATAGTATCCCACCAATGAAAGTCAATGGGGGTGTGAATACTGGGTCAAAGGGCATGACACTGACACTATTTTAAAGTGAATCTCACCAAAAGGGGTTTTCTTTCAAGGAGGTAGGGTGACCCTAACAATAATGGGCTAACAAGTATACCACCAGGGATAGATGCTAAAGTTGGACTGGAAACTGTAGACTCAAGGAGAGATTCTCCTCTGTCACAGGAGTTGCAATTGACAGGGCCTAGCAGAGCAAACTTCAAAGAACTCACAAAAGTGCTTACACAGAAAGATCAGGTTTAAACCATCTGCAAGGTCTAGAAAGCATGGCACCTACTATGTCAGTGTTGTTCATGTAAGAAGTATGAATATTCTTGTCACTCTTATGTCCACCCTTCCCTATCCCCAGCTGATGAAAGTAAAGGAAAATTCTTCCCCAGTGCTTGTTATAGGCTTCAGTTGAGAGAGAACTGACATTTCACTTTAAATCAAGTTAGAATTTAATTTAATTTTATCTGGGAATAGAAATTTATATTATTTGTGTTCATGTTTGTAACTTAAAGCTATCACAGGTCTTTCTGTTATCTAAGAATGACCAAAAGAGTTATAGAAATATTGCCATTGTCACTTGAAGGCAGAGGGTGGACTACAGGTGCTGAACCTGTTCGATGGAATAGTGAGAAAAAAAAATGAACCTGTTTATGTCATTCGTTCATCCATCATGTATTTATTGAACACCTACTATGTACCAGGCACAGTTCTAGGTACTGTATACATATGTCAGTGAAAACAACATATTAAGAAAATCTCCTGCTTCATAAAGTTTTAGAGTTAGACGGTGTATGTTAAATGTACTGGAGTTGTATACAGATAAGCAAACATAGATGTAGAGATGATAGAGTAAGTTATACAAAGAGTTTATTAATTTTCTATCATCTCTTTAAAGTTTTGGTGAGACTCTAAGCTAGTATAGCCACAGGAAATGTGATTCTGATCCTCTCTGTTGACTTTATTATATATGAGGTTGTCCTCTTATGTTCTACTTTAATCGTTATTCAAATTGTCATATTCTTGCATCATGGTTGCTAAATTGATTACAAACTTTTCCAGTTTGCCTGTAAAGTTCAACTTTACAGTACCACTTTTCTTCTCTTATGTATAAAACTCAACTTAATTTGGTTTTGAGTATTTTTTGCAATGCTTCAAGTTTCCGTTTAAAATTGTTTCTGCATGATCTGTTACAAAAAAAAATGAACCAGTTTTTTGCTCTTTAGTACACAAGACCATTGGAGAAAAAAATTTCAATCCTGGTGACAATTTTTTATGAGTTTCTGGCCAGGGAAAATCATCAGGATTTGTAAAATTTTCAATATAGTCAGGTTCTGGAGCTGTGATTTATTTTGACCATACCTCTATCCTATTCCAATCACTCTCCTCCCAAAGGCACTCATACACAGCCTGACTGTGGGCCCTACTAATTAATGCAGGACTGAAAAAAAAAGATCACTTCCACTTATGAAGGGAAGAAAAAAATGCTCATGTTGAAGGCTCTAATACTGTGTAAAATAATTTGACGGTGCAGTTAGTTTGCTATGCGAGTCTCTTATGTTAATTTATGTGTGGTGGAGCAAAGTCAAGACTAATGAAGTCCAATTTTAAAGTTGAAACATTTTGATTGTTTAGCATAAGGAAAACAAAGGCATTTTACTGAAAACACTAAAATAATTGTGAATTGAAATATAAAATAATAAATTTATAAAGCATATAATGCTTTACATTCTGCTAGGTATTTACTTCCCAAAAAACCTTTAAAAAATACCATGCTAATTTTCTACTCATAACATTGTAGCTGTTGCTTAGTTTTAATTTCAGATGCTTCTTTAAACACCATATTGACATTCTTTATACTGTCATTTGAAGTTTCTAAGTTTAGTTCCTTTGAGTAAAGTAAGAGCTTTTCAATGTTTTAGTTAATAATTTAGCTATTATTAAAATCCAATTTTGGGGGAATCCGGGATGGCTCAGTGGGTTAAGCGTTCACTTTGCAGCCCTGGGGACCGAGGATCAAATCCCGACCCCGGCCCCTGCAGACCCACATGCTGAACTGGGGAGTTCCCCCAGTTTGGTTCTCAAATGGGTGACACCCCGGCCCAGTTCCTGCCCTGTGCAGCCTCGCCCACCTGTGGAATGAAACTATGTGGAAAAACCAATGATGTGCAACTATGGAGACTGTTCTGGGCCCTTCCCCTTCTCTCTGTCTCTGTCTCTATATCTCACTTTCTCTGTCAAAACAATAAAAATAAATCTTAAAAAAAAACCAAAACACTTTGCACAGACTTTATTATATATTGGACCATTTCTACTTGAGAACATTGATAACTTATCATCAGTTCAGGTTAATTCAACAAAAATATTCTTGTTTTTTCACTATATGAACACAGAACTAATTTCAGTATCAACTGAAATATAGTACTTGCCTTTGACCAGTTTATCATCTAATGTGTGGTGAGAAAAGAGATATGTAAATTTGTAATGTATACTTTATAATTATATTGAATGTATGATTTCAGAGGAATGTGTTAAAACCTCTTGTAAAAACACGTGCCTATTATCATTTCTTTCTAATTTCTAATCTTTGCCTAACTTCTATTAATAACAGTGAGCACTTTGATATGAGATAAGAGCTTATAAGGAAAGGTGACACATAAAATTAATAATGGGGTATCAGAAAAATTGTAGATGCTGATGTATATATAAAGTGTGAGTGTTAGTCTTCAAGAAATATATGGTAATAAACAACACATATTAAATATACTGATTAAAATTGTCGATTAATCTAACAGTAAATGCTTCAGAGGCCTTAAATTGAACTTTTAAAGGATTATTACAGGGGTTCCCAACCTTTTTATACCCTAGGGCGCATTCTAAAATATCGGTAGGGTGGCGGGTGCCAGCTATTTCTAAGGATATTTATTATTGAACAAGAATAAAAAATAATAAACAAAATAATTTTAAAATAATAAATGTATTGTACAAATTATATACACACAAAGAAACATATATACAAAACCTAATACAAAGTAAATAAAAAACACATGTATAATAAAATCATTTAAAAGAACATAAAACATAAAAAAAAACAATCTTGTCAGTTTGATCTTTGGCATTGCATTTCATTGGCCAGTGCCTTGTAATTAGGAGAGTATGACGACAACCCTGTTAGCAAACAATTATTAAGATGCTCATCGGTAAGTCGAGATCTATATCGTGATTTTATTAAATTCATGTTTGAAAACAAAGATTCGCATAAATACGTTGACCCGAAAAACGATTTGATTTTATATGCCGCTTTTTTTAAAAATGGGA
>PVKE010029017.1:0-20534 GCA_004027555.1 Craseonycteris thonglongyai | reverse complement strand
GGGGAGTGGTGTGTGTGTGTGTGTGTGTGTGTGTGTGTGTGTGTGTGTGTGTGTGTGTGTGTGTCTGTGTGTGTGTCTGTGTGTGTGTGTGTGTGACAGAGAGAGAGAGACAGAGACAGAGATATAGCAGAGAGAGAGAGAGAGAGACATGATTTGACCTGGGCTAATGGAGAGTAATTGGGTGATGATGGAAAGCTGGAGAAGGCCCTCTTTTTAAAAAGTGAAAGTATGGGAAGTGGTCTTGGAATGTATGTTGAGAACTTACAAATATGCCTCCCTTTGACCTGGACATTTTGATTTTAGGCAAGTATGCAGAAACAATGGTTTAAAACTATTAATAACAAACTAAATATCTGATAATCAGAGCTCTGTTAAATAATGACATATCTGTATATTTTAATACTGTCAAACCAATAAAAACTGATGTTGTTTATCAACATAAATCACCAAGAGAGTACTAAAACGATTTTTAAAACGTGAACTAGTATCTTGTGTAATCTCAGTTTTAAAAATTGTGTGTGAAAACCATGTCTCCATTCGTAAAAGTTCAGAAAGAATTTAAACCAAAATGTTAATAGTGGTTCTGTGTGCATTATTGTGGCATAGGTCATTTTTTATTGTAGTAAAATATATGTAACTTACAATTTACCATTTGAATCATTTATAAGTGTTCAGTTCTGTGTTACTCAGTTCATTTTAGATTGTTTTGGAACCATCACTCGTATCCATCTGTAGAATATAGATGATATTATTCTTTATTCTTTATACTTTTATGTATTGTTTGAACTTTTAAACCTTATAACTCAAATACTAATTTAGTTAAGAAATACTAAGTGTGGATTGGACACTAATGTAGGACGTTGCTGTGATGTTGGAAATTATATTCTAACTAAAGAGCTTGACAATTGGAATGGAAAAGAAGTATAGGAACTGAGAGAAGGCCAAGTGACCTAATGTTTTTATTTATAGTGTTTCATCCCCTTAGGTTTTCTAATGCTTTTTCCTGAGATCAGTTCAGCCTGCCAAGTTGTTGGTCGCTGGATTTAGGATTTGGGGACCTGTAGGCTTCTGGTTGGGTACCTGTAGATGCTAGCAGCATAGAAAGTATGGCTAAACCACCGATCCATAATCAATATGGTGTTTACATAGTCATATCAACTTCAGGAGACCAAGAGCCTCAATCTGGTAAAGGTTACATGTGTAACAAAAACAGAGAAGCAGAAAGCCTTGTATTAGTTTATGGCTGACCGTAGGAGAGCCTGTTTTGTTTTAGCATCAAGAATCTCCACGTCGATTTCACACTGTATGTAATTGCATTCTGTAATGTCCACATACATTCCTTTGCTATTTGAGCCTTTGTTACAAAACATCAACCAAAACTTTTAGAATCACAAAACATAAAACTAGTTCTTAAAATTCTTTGCAACAGGCAGGCTCCAGTGCCTCTGATGTAAAACAAAGAATGGAGAGTATTTTAGTGTTTTTCTTCCGTATACTCTGTCTTATTAGATATATTTATCCCACAATGGGAAAGCCAAATCTTCCTGTAAGATTCAAAATAAAAAAAACTCCATAAGGAAGCATCCTGCAATAAGAAACACGTGGTTTTATTTAGGGACATTTCTAAGGGTTACCACAGTTGCTTTTGTGGAGGTGAGAATGAATATGACAGGGCAGCTGCCCTCAGGAGCTCATAATTTAGTCCTTGGATTATAACTAAAGTACATACACATGTACATGTCCTCATATGCTACCTGCTCAAGCGTGCTATTGAGGTGTACACAGTTCTTGGAGGGGTGAAGTTCTTCCTAGATGATTGGCTGAGGAATATCCATAAGGATGAGGCTGGCCTTGAGCCTTGAAGGGTGGGTAACTTTGATAGGGTGGATATGCATGAAAGGTGTGTTTTGGACAGAAAGAACGGCCCAAGTCAGAGTACAGAATTAGAGGTGTACATCATGGTGTTTGAATAATGTCTTATCTTAGGTTTTCCCAGGAGCAGAATTGGAGATGATCCCAGGAAACCTTACTAGTAGGGAACTAAGGAAAAAGAAGGCCAGGAAGGGAAGGAAATCAGTAAAGGGTGTGTTAGGAAGCCAGTGACCACTGGACCAGAGGAGCTCAGCCCCACTGGGGAGCACTGAGAAAAGGTTTCTAACACACCTGAGGTTTAACCCAACTGAAGGCCGAGGATGCTCCTGTCCATGGCTCTCAGACTGTCATTGGTTGAGGATTGCTTCTGGGTTCATTGACTCTGGCCCCTCCAGCTTGCCCTGCGCAGGTGCACTGTGCTTCTGTTGCTAGAATAAAAAGCTCAGCCAGTGATACTCAATGTTATTTGTAGGTAGAACCTTCCAGCATGTAGAGAAGGAACAGAATAGAATGGTGAGGTGCCTCCAAATGGTCTGTGGTGGCGGTGTCAATGGAAGAAACTGAGAAAGAAAAGACAAAGTGGAATGCTATCAGTGTAGTGGGAGCAGATGAGAGGGAGAGTTTCAAAAAGGAGGGAAAATAATATTTTAGCAGAAAGGTATTCATAATTAAGCTTTTAACCGCCTAAGTATCTAAATATGCCTTGACCCAAGAGACGTAATAGACAGCCTTGCTCTGTAAACTGGTTCTAGTTCTGGCTCTGCTATTAGTTAGCTGTGTGACCTCAGGTACCTCCCTTAACTTTTCTGGGCCTCTGGTTCCTGTTGTGTAAAATGAGCTTGTTGTTTCTAATCTCTCCCAGTGCTAAATTGCAATTTGTATGGATTCAAAGGTGTGTTCTGACTCCTAGCTCACTACTTGTCATTTATTAAGCTCATAAGTGTATTGCATGTCAGACAGAGAAGTAATCTAATTCCGGTCTTAAATAAAGAGCTAATTCAAATTACTCTTGAAATTAAAATGCTTATAGAAAAATAAAATAAATTTGGTGGGTCTAATAAATGAACTCTCAACCATTCCTCTCTAACCTGCCCATCCTTTAAATTCTCCCCTTTGTATCTTCTCTGTTGGTTCCTGTTCCTCCATCTCATATTGGACTCTAGAACTATTTTTATTTAGTGTTAGTTTACTTTTATCTATGGCTGTTTTGGCAGCAGGAATTATATCTGTTTGCCTGACTGAGAATTTTACATGGAGCATGTGTTTGAAAGATTAATATTGGTTGTTGCTTCTGAAACAATTTATTCTTGCTTTCCATAGTAATGAAAAATGAATAATCAAAAGCAGTAAATTGTGTCAGGAAGATAATAAATACTTCTGAAAGCATTTGAGCACTGACTGTGAATTATAGCTGACCCCCGCGTGGGGAGGGGTGTGTATGACCGATTGGAACTCCACAGTGGGTGCCGGCCTTTAATATCGGTCTTCAGCTGCTTGATTCATTTCATTGCTCCCTACCAGAACCTAGAGAATCTGCTGTCTGTCTCACTGATTTAAAACTGAAAATGGCGTCTCATGTTAATTAGGGGAGCCTTGTGTTTAAACCACCATACAACAGTCTTTGACTCTTCTGTCCCTTGACCAACACACAGACTCAAGTGGACTTGGATTAGGATTTGAAATATAAATAGTAACAAATTAATTCTAGATCCAGGCACTATAGATGAGGAAATTCCTAGGGATGTATTTTATCCACAGCCTCATTAATTTCCTGGATATGGATGCTACCTAAGTAAACTGTACAAGCATCCCTTAGAAATGCACTCTCACTTTCGACTACCCATCTTCCACAGGCACATTCATGACCCAGGGGTTATTCTAGAAAAATGAGATGATTTGAAAATTAGCTCACCTCTTTAATCAGGCATTCTGTGAGGTGCTGAAGTCCTGAAATAAATTATTGACCTTTTGGGGGGGAACAAAACTTAGAAAATATATCTGTACACTTGTGGTATTCAGATGGCTATGTGTCATGCTACCAAAAATAAAATGTAAATAAAACAAATATATTGATACTCTCACTGTTTTGAAGAAACTGAAAAATGACTTGGCAAATGTAGATTTCATGTATTTTACAAAGCAGCCATCAGTTTCCTGCAAAGCCGATGGCAAAAGGAATGAAGACACAACTCTAGTCACACTCTTTCACAATATGCATCTACCTGCATTTAGTGTATTTTAATGTGTTTGTATCTGCCTGCTGCACCGGTACCTAGGGTAGCCATATTTTCACACTCCTGAACCAAAATCACCCACTGGAAACAGTTCAAAAGAATCCAGGAGAACCTGAACATTTCTACAAAAACAAAACCTGCATCTTCCTTCTTTGATGAAGTTCAACAGAGACTTGTCCATGTCTTATGTATTAAAACAACACAAACTACGCCTTTAAAGACCTGAGGTTGGGATGCCAGGATGGCTCAGCAGGTTGAGCACTCAATTTGCAGCCCCAGGGTCAGAGTATCAAATCCCAGGCCCAGACCCTTGTGCTGAACTGGGGTGTGCCCCCAGCTCAGTTCTTGCCAGGGTTTATGAGGGAAGCCCCTGGCTTGATTCCTGCCCTGAGTAGCCCTGTGCGCACCTGTGGAGTGAAACTATATGGAAAACTAGTGTTGTCAACTATGGAGACTGCTCTGGGCCCTCCCCCTTCTCTGTGTCTCTGTCTGTCTGTCTGTCTGTCTGTCTCTGCCTCTCTGTCAAAAACACAATAAAAATAAATCTTAAAAAAAAGAAAAAGAAGACCTGAGGTTTAATTAGCTGAGGTACTTGAGCTGATGCAAAAATCCAGCCATAAATGCCTCTATTTTTTGTATTACATGGCTGGATACTTTCTGGACAACCCTCATATGTACATATAGAGATGTACATACACACCCACATCCATTGAAAACTCTACCATGATATATGAATACCAATAAGGGGCTGTCTATTGATCAACTTTGCAAAAGTTGATTCTTCTTACATGTCTATTCTGATTCTGTTATTAATTGTAAACTCAACTGCTTAAATGGTGGAGTCAAGAAATATGTTATCTCTTGGACATTCGCATGAGTTTGTGTTTTTAAACCCAGAGGTGTACTAATTCTGCAGCCTCCTGAATCAGTGAGAGAAAAATCAAATCAGCAAATCAGTCTTTTAAGAGAGGAGAGGCTTTTCCTAGTTTATTGCTTCTAAAAATAAGCATTCTCAATTTGGCACAGCTGCTGGGGAGCAAGGATGGGATGTCAGGAGCCAAAAGTCCCCAAGCGCACGCTACACTGTACTGTCACTTGCTCGCTGAGCCACTGAGAAAATCTCCGACATATGTGTTTTGTTCTAACAGTTTAGTGCACAGCATGCTTTTTTTTTTTTAATTTTGTTTTTGTAGAAATGTTCAGGTTCTCCTGGATTCTTTTGAACTGTTTCCAGTGGGTGATTTAAGCCCTTGAGTTGGCCCTGAAAACAGAAGTTGAAAACCAAAGATGAATAGCCATGTGGTCTCTTACACAGGAGACTTGTCCAGTTCATATTTCAAGTCACCAACGCCAGTCGAGCAGGAAGCATGCATTTTATTTTTGTTCTAAAACATTACATTTTGAGATATTTCCTGAAAGCTTTTGCAAGAAACCAATCCATTGTATGTGGGAAGATGGCTATTTCTCAGTGAACCCTTTACTTTTAATCACTTGTTCTGAAGTGTCATGTTATTGTTGGTGGTTGTAGGAGGAGAAGGAGAAAAAGGGGGTGTTAGGAAGAGGAGGAGGAAAAAGAAGAAGATATCATAATGATGTCCTTCAAATTGTTTATTCTTATATACTTTACAAAGTGATTTTATTTTAGTATCTAACTTAACACGTAAAACATCTCAATTAGACAATGTAATGTAAAATTGCACACCTGGAAACAATGTAATTGTTATCAACCAATGTCACCCCAATACATTTAACAACAACAACAAAAGACATAAAAAAAAAAAAAGAAACATCTCAATGAGATAATTGATGTCACAAGTGAGGAAACAGTTTGTGAGTGTGTGATATTATTTTCTATTTGCCATATAGCTTAAAAGCAACAGAGTTGGAGCTTGAACTTCTGACTCAAAGTCTGATGTTTTTTCTATCAAACAGTTGATTCCGTATCTGCGTTCAGAGCTCTATGTGGACAAGGTGGAATTTACAGTGTAAGTTAATCTATTTGTAGAAAGGCTTGAACCAGTGTCCTGCGTACAGGGAGTGCTGTGTTAAAATTTGATGAATAAATGAAATGAAAAGTGTATGATGAGAATAAAGAATCAAACATACATATATAATTGTCAGATTTCATCTCAGATATAGATAGAAAATCTCCACCAAGGTCCCAGGAAGAAAAATACTTCAATGATGTTAAAGAATATTATGGGGATAAAATAAGGCAAAATATAGTTTATATTGTTTTCTTCGAAGCACACTGATTTTTAAGAATGAATCACTCAGCCTTACCATCATCAGATAAGAATGTGCAGTGTGTCTAGTTGTGGCAGCTGTCAGTGCACAGTGCACAAGCCCCTCCTGTTTCTCAAAGATACATCAACAGGAAATTAGCAGAAACGGCATAATTGAGATGTAATGACTGTACCCTTTCAATAGCATCTGTCTCAGAAAGAAAAGGTTCTGTCATTTTGATGTCACATAATAAAATTCAATAGTCACAAACTGCAGTGTGCTGAATTGTGTGTTTCTCCCACCTCCCCAAATTTATATGTATTTCAGAATGTGACTATATTTGGAGATAGGGTCTTTAGAGCCAATTAAATCAAAAGAGGCAATTAGGATGGAACCAAATGTAATATGACTAGTGTCTTTATAAAAAGGGGAAATTTTGACATAGTTACACACAGAGGAACAACAATGTGAAAACACAGGGAGAATTTAAGCCTAAGGAAGAGGCCTCAGAAGACCCCAACTTTGCAGATACCTTGATCTCGGACTTCTCAGCCTGCAGAATGGTGAGACAATAAAAACTGCTTTTTAAACCATCCAGATTGTGGTACTTTGTTAAGGCAGCCCTAGGAAACTCATACAGTTTTTAGTAAGTAGCTCTCAAATCTGGCTGCATTTTAGAATCACTTCAGACATTTTTTTTTTTTTTAATTCTTTTCAACAATACTAATGTTCAGGGCACCATCCCAGAGCAGTGAAGTCAGAACTGCTGGGGATGGGAGCTGATGCCTGTTTTTATCAGAACTTTCCAGGAGATACTACTGATTTATATTGTCTTTCCAGAAGAGTTCCCAATTGATTCCTTTGAAGCTCATTATTAACAGAGCAAAAAAAATGACATCCTACATGAGTCAATAATGGTCCATCCTGGCTGATGCTTAGGATCATTTGAATGTCTATTTTAAAATTCAGATTCATAGAAATTCTGATTTGTGAGTCTTTGGAGCTCTGGGGTAGGAGTAAGAGTTTGTATGTTTAACACAGTGATTCTGAAGATATTTTAGTTTGAGAATGGACTAACATTTGTTTTTATATATGTGTGCATGCATGATGTATGTGTGTGTGTATGTATGTGTGTGTGTGTATATATATATATATATATACACACACACATATGCATATGTATTGTCTTCAACAAGGAAAAATTATCTGTGATTCTACCAACAAGGAGCCTGTTTAAGATTCTGGTCTGATTGTTTCCTCTTGTCTTTTTCATTCAATGATGAGAGTGTTAGGGACCCTGGGAGTGATTTTCACAAATAAATGTAAAATTTCACAGTTGGGTGTTTTGTAGTAATGACCTCAGTTTAATCAGCATTTTCTCTTTCTAAAAACCTGCTCTTGAGGCAAAAGGTCTGATGCAAAACAAATTATGTCACTCACAATTGTAGTGTAAATTAAACTCCTCCCCCCCCCCCAAAACACACACATAGCTGAATGGTCAGTTTTGCTCTTGCCAAGGTTTCCTCCCCCTTTTTTTATGATTATACCTGATTTATGTGCATTTCTGTTTAAGAGGTAACTGTTTTATATTCTGTCTATAAGTGAGGTCATATGTTTCTTAACAAAGAAACAAAAACTCATGGACACAGTCAGTAGTTTAGTGGTTACCTGAAGGTAAGAGTGGAGGTGGGTGGGAGGGAGGGTGGAGGGGTGGGGGGGGGAGTAGGGAGGAGGCATCAAATGCATGATGATGGAAAGAGAGCTGATTCTGGGTGGTGAGCACATAATGCAATGCATAGACAATGTAATGTAGAGTTGTACACCTGCAACCTATATAATTGTTATCAACCAATGTCACCCCGATAAATTTAACAATTGAAAAAAGAGGTACCTCTGACAGGTTTCTGGTTTTCTGAGGGCAGATAAATGTAGGTCATTATAAATTATAAGTTCTGAGCCTGTTTTGTGGTTAAAGTTATGAAAATTTTTATATTAAGTTAATTTTTATATTAAGAATTTATTATCTTCTTAATCTGGAAAGCATAAAATCTGAACTCTAATAGGCACCGGTAGCATAGCACACATTTGCAGGCAAAACAAAAAGTCCTCATATTCCACATATTTCTGAAGTTAGAATGGGAATTAGTTTTTAGCACAGGTATTTGCTCAGGGTTCAAATGACATTTCTTGTTCTCTGTGATAAATTCCTCCAGCTGCAGCTGGAACTTTGGGTGGGTCTGGACTCCCTCCCGTCTTCATGGATGTACTGTCCACATGGCCTGCTGAAACTGTGCTGCGAAAACAGAGCTCAGCTTCTGCGCTTCCTTCTCCCTGCTCTCTTGCATTCAGAGTCTCGGGGTTTTCATCACTTGTCACTGAATCCAATTTAGAGCCACTGATCTCAGAATTCCGCTAAGATTTTCATGCTGTTACTTCAAAATGTACTACAAAGCTCACAGATGTTGCAACCCAGGTCGTTCCCAAGGGCAGTGTGTGGCTGCTCAGTTGCCAGCCCCGGCTTTGAGTCCGGAGATGCATGTGGTTGCCTCATACACCGGCACTGGGCCCACTTAGGTCAACAGTTCAGCATGGGTGTAAGATTTTGATTAACCAACCTTTAGCAAACTCTTACACTGGACTGAGCTCCATGCGAGGCACCTGCAGGTACCTCCTCATTTACTCCTTGCAACATCCTCACCCCTATTTTGCAGATTATTGGGAAATCACTGCTCTCAGCCTGAGTTCTGAACAATTTAAGAAATAAAGCAAAACAGCAAAGATGGATTCTATTTATTACAGAGATCCTACATTGGTAGTTGTATGTTGGTGTCATAGCCAAATGTGCTCGCAAAGACTGAATGCCAGCATTAGGCAGATGGACACACCAGGCATGACAGCAGTAGAAGCTTCCTTCCCTGGGCCCTGAGAGGGCAGTAACATTGGGCTTGTCTCTGGGTAGCTGAGTGCCAAGAGGGAGAAATGTGGGGCTGAGTGGAGAGTACCTAGTTAGTCTTACCAAATGTACTAAGCCAATGAGTCACCCCTTCTAGAGATGAATGGAGTGAGTCAAATGTTAGCGAGAGGCCAGGAGTTTGTTTAGGGAAAATGTGTCCTTATCTAAAGAGTGTGGGATAAAACGTTCAGGTGAGGAAACAGGCTCAGAGAAACAACAACTTGCAAAAGGCTTTGGCATCTGTCTCCTTAGCCGTGGAGCTAAAATTTGAATACCATCTTTTCACTCTTCCACCTTAGGCTGAGTGAGAGCTTTTCTCCAAATTGCAAAATGAGAGTTTTGTTATTGAAAAGATCATGAAAGTTCATTCATTTTCTAGCATCTAAGACAAATATTACATAAACTACCCCCAGGAGGCTAGACAAGCATTTTCTCCTTTAGGTTCTCTGACTCTCTACTTATGCTGTTAACCCTGCTGTGGGTTCTAGACACCTTCTCTTTCACAACAGGTCACTTCTTTCTCATGAAGTTATCCTTGCCACTCAACTCCTTCCTCTCAAAGCTGACTGACTTGGTCCACTAAAGCCTCATCTGAGAAACGTGCTTTCAGACCACAGACTGTTTGGAAACCAGCTTCCTTCCCCTGTGCCTCATCCCCCCCAGCTGTAACCACCTCTTTAGCCAGAGGGGACGGCTGTCCCAGCACCCAGAGAGACTGTGACAACCATCTTGTAATTTGCCCACCTGACCTGATGTCCTTAGCATTGGTAGGCCAACCTATTAGCTGTCTTGAGGCCTTATTTTTAAAATGATCCCCTTTTGCAAAAGTAGTTACCATGATGTTTAATATTTAAAAGTTTTCATTGCAACTTTTAAACTTTTGCTGTTGGGTGGATGAATAGCGTCTTCTTCAGGGATTGCTTGGCCAGCCTCCTGCCGGTGTGGGCCCCTGCTCTCAAGCTGCACTCATGTTCAGACCTCAGCTTCCCTGTGGCTGTGTGTATGTGGGGAGGTGTGGGGGTGTGGAGGGATTTATGGGTGTAGTTCCCGCTAGGAGGCTTCCAGGAACATCTTTACGAATGAGCTAGAGAGAGCCTGAAGGGGACACAGTATCAATCTGTGGTTCCCACAAAACCTTATGAACTACACATGGCTGGAAACAATTAGCAGCAGCAGGATTTGGGAAGTAGGAGGATAGAAGTAAATCTTGTACCCAGAGTTAGACACAGGAATTTGAAAGTGTTCAGTTGAATCAGAAGTTTTGTTTCAGAATCCATGAAATCCCAATCTTCTTACCTCCAAGCTCATAAATGTATGAGTCTAAAATATCTTTCACCTTTTTGGGTATGCTAAGCTGATAGTATGGACATTTTAAAGATTGTATGCCTTTAGTATATATTTTTTAAAGATTTATTTTACTATTTCAGACAGAGAGAGAGAGACAGAGAGAAGGGGGAGGCCCCAGAACAGTCTCCATAGTTGTACATCATCAGTTTTCGACATGGTTTCATTCCACACAGGTGGGCAGGGGTCGCACAGGGTGGGAGCTGGGCTGGGGGCCTCCCACATGGTAGGCACACCCCTTCGAGCCAGGGGCTGAACCAGGTGGTGAGAAATGAACTGGGGGCATCCAGCATGGGAAGCACACCCCAGTTCAGCATGTGGGTTCACACGGGCTGGGGCCAGGTTCGATCCATTGTCCTTAGGGCTGCAAAGTGAGCACTTAACCCGCTGAGCCATCCCACTTCCTCAATTGTTTAGAAACTAGTCCTTTAGTAATGGCCCATTTTAGTTACAATATTGAAATCCTGTGAACTTGGCTTCCAGACATGGGTTTCACAAGAAATCAAGAAATTTTAAAAATAGAATCCTGATTCTTTCTGGTCATTCCCTTGAAATTTACCCAGGAGATAGTTTTCCTACAAACTGTAGAACAGCTTTTAATTAAATTTTTACAAAGCTTTCTTACATTTTCTCTGTCCTGTTGTCGTAGATGAAAGCTCAGTGGGTAAGCAGGACAGTTTAAGTAGTTTTGCAAAGTGACTTCAGAAGCACTCGCCTGTCTAAAAGAAGCTGCTACTCTGAGGGACCCTGGGAAGAGCAATGCCCTGCCCTCTGTGGTGAAACACTGTTTCCTATTTATGGCCAAGGTCATTGGCTGGTCACTGTGGGGGAGCTTGTCCTCAGCTATTTAATTCAGACTGTGAAGCAAGTGAACCTTCAGCCCAGCTCTGGATGAGGCTATAACCAGCCTTCCATAACAGGTCCTGGTTCTGAGTCCCTTGAGTTAGCATTATTCTTCAGACTGTCAAACTGGCACCTTTGGATATTTCTGTGACCTTGAAAATTAGAAGAATTAAGTTTCCTCTGCCACAGTGGGACTTCATATGCCTCATTAACAGGAGCCAGCATTCCCTAGAGACCAAATTTATGAATGACATTTTAAAGGAGAAAAGAAGCAAACCTTTCTGAATGAGGGGAAGTGAACATTAGTTATATGAGTGTGGTGTATTTGGATGTTCCTTATCATCTGCCTGTAGATATTTCTCTGAAATTTAATAATGCATTTTTCCTTGGTAGCAGCATCATGTGAAACAGAAGGAAGTGAATACTTGGCAAGTGAATTAATGGACAAGGATGAGAACTCAAAAACTTCTTTATAGGGGATAAAAATGTAAGCTATAGGCGATATTAACTTTTCTTCAACAAAAAACAACTTTTAGACTGCAATAATTGTGTATGGTCATTTTATGTTCCTCAGCTATGACAGTGCTTAACATGAGTTGGTCACAAGTAGCTGCCTAACTGTGCAACAAATGTTTTTGAGTGCACGCCTTTTTTTTAAATTATTATTATTATTATTATTTATTATTATTATTATTGACAGAAAGAAAGAGAGATACAGAGACAAAGACAGAGAGAGAACTGAACTGTGGGAACTCCCCAGTTCAGCATGTGGGTCCACCTGGGCCAGAGCTGGGATTCGATCCTCGGTCCTCAGGGTTTCAAAGCAAGCTCTTAGCTCTCTGAGCCATCCTGGCTTTCCCTGAGTACATGCCTTTTTAAACACTTCTCCAAACAACTCTGATTCTTAATAGCACTATTTTCTCTGAAATTTTCTTCAAATGCACATAGATGAATGGACTAATGGATAGAAGAGAGAGAGAACAATCCTCTTTTAGGATATAGTTCTATCTATCCACTGATCTATTGCTCTGAGTATGGGTGTTTTCTTTCAGCCAATGATAGTTAAAAGAATGAACAGTAGATACACTCTCAGCCAATGAGCATTAGCCTTCCATCTGTGTAAATGAGCTCTGCTGATGAGCTCTTGTAATGTTGTTTAGATTTAATGCCCAAAATATATAAGTGATAATGTCTGATTGTCCATAAAGATGGTGTATCATTTTAGCTGCAAAAACATGGATTTGACAGTGACTTCACATAAACACCTTCAAGGAAATGATTCAGACATAGAGTAGTAGAGACCAGTAGACAATTAGAGATTAATGGAAATCCTTTGTCATTATAAAGAGCATCATAAACATCTTTGCCTCAGAGGTGGGGTTGTTTAATAACTTGAGAGTGTTGGTAACGAGTATGGCAGAAAAGAGATTTTCTGAAAAGCACAGGAAAATTGCCAAAGTGCTATGATTGGAATACCGACCTGTAGGGTCGGTGTTGTAATGAACTAAATACCATAAATCAGTTAGTATTAAATGTCACAAGTACATATTCTTTTTTTTTTATAGAAACGACTAGAAAGTAGGCAGGAAGATTAACTGCCCTACAGACATCCATCATGGCAATCTTAAATTGAAATCACAATTTTTGTTTCTGGTCTCTACCCATTGCCACTCATACCATTACCAATTAGCTCCTCTTCTCTCCCAGAATAAGTCAATATTTAGAGGATCTGAGTGTTACGAAGTTAACAGAAAGATATTCTTAGGACCTGGATTCAGTGAATAGGTCAGAGTAAGATTATTGCTGAAATGCTGCTTTTCATACTATTTCCCAATAAAACCTAATGCTATAAGTTAAACATTCAACATGCACATATGACCTAATGTGCACTATGTACATTAGGTCAAACCAAATGGTCTATTTCTCTTTCTTAGGGTCTCTTTATTGTGCTGGTCACACTCTTTAAGTTCTCTGGTCCCAAACGGAAAACTCATCTTTTTGTACTTTTCCATATTTCACATAAAAACTTGAACCATTTCCCAAAACTTTTTCTGAGGAAAAGAAAAACAAAATTAGTTCTACAAGGTGCTAAAAAATAAAATAAAATAAAATACAGCTGGTGTGCTGGTGTGTGAACACTAGTCACATATCTTCTTTGAGAATCAGATTTCAAACAAACATGGAGTAGTAGCTCTGAGAAATCCTGGACTAAAATACTTTGCTCTATTTAAACTTAAGCTTTGACTAACTATATTCATCTTGATAAGAACTATACATAAATATCAAATATTTATTGAGGACCTATATTATCCTGGGTATTATTTTATTGCCCACTCCACTTTTTTTTTTTAATGTAACACCTATAAACTAGCTGGGTGACATTTGAAGCCATGAAACAAATACCCTCAAAAGGAAAAGAAAATGTTATGTGTCCCGGTATGACCTATGGACCTGATTGTCTAAATTCACTCATATATATATATATATATATATATATATGTATATATATATATATATATATATATATATATTCCACCACATATGTAATTTAAAATTTTCTAGTAAAAATGGCAAAAAAATGGTTAAAATAATTTGAATAATGTATTCTATTAAATCAATATATCCAAAATATAAAGTTAGTAATAAGATACTTTATATATATTTTTCTACTATGTCTTCAAAACTCAGGGCATATTTTATACTTAGAACACACCTCAGTTCAACATAGCTTTATTTCAAAAACTCAGCAGCCAAATGTAGTCATGGCTATTAATCTGCATGATGCAGGTGCACACTGAGGTGAGTCCCCTTTCTTTCCAGTAATGTACTATACCCAGTTCTCATTTAGTCCCAGCATCACATGAAATTAGAATATCCTCTGTGAATCCATTGGTAAAGGCGTATAGGCCTACATTTATATTTCCTTTATGTTTCTCTTTCATTCAGCTCTAGAATCAAATTTGCCTAATGAAAACAGAACACAATTGATGGAAGTCTATATGATTTAGTGAAATTTAACAGGAAGGCGTATAAAATCCTCATGTAACCTTGTCAAGATAAAATTTACTTTTATTGTGGGTAGACCCTTGAGTTGACTTTCTGTGTTACAAATCTGATAAGAATGTGGATGTGGTAGAAGAAAGGTACTAAGACTTATATATACAACACTGGACTGGTCTTTGAGGGCCAGAGAAATTTCAAATGCTGTGTAAGTGGAGTAGAGCTGTGTGCATATGTTTATTAGGAAATAGAAAATAATAGTGATACTTAGCACTTCCTTATTATTTTCCATATGCCAAGCCCTATTTAATATACATTCTTTCCTTTAATTCTTATAATTCTGTGATTTGCCTCATTACATAGATGAGGAAAAGAAGAGCCAGTTTAGGAAAATTTGACTAAGGTTCTATGGTTGTCAATTCTGATCAATGTCAGAATCCGTTCTTTTATAAAACATGGGAGTCCCGTGTACTCTCCATCTAAGAATCCTCAACTTTTTTTTTTAGCTGTTTGTGTGTGTGTGTGTGTGTTATTGATTTTTGACAGAGAGAAACAGAGACAGAGAGAGACAGAGAAGAGGGAGGGCCCAGAGCAGTCTCCATAGTTGACATTAGTTTTCCATATAGTTTCACTCCACAGGTGGGCACAGGGCTGCGCAGGGCAGGAACTGGGCCGGGAACCTCCCACATAGGTCCCAGCAAGAACTGAACTGGGGGCACACCCCAGTTCAGCATGTGGGTCTGCATGGGCTGAGGCCAGGATTCAATCCTCTGTCCCTGGGGCTTCAAAGCGAGCACTTAACCTGCTGAGCCATCCCAGCTTTCCCAGAATCCTCACCTTTTGAAGGTCAGTCAAGATTGGGCACAGGAAGGGTGTTATGGCTGCAGGCTAACCACTACACATGACTGTGCCCTTCCAGGAAGGATCTCTGAATATCGTTGCCACTAGGCCAGTGTTCAAATACTCTCTTCACTTCTCTGAATGCAAAGATCATACCATTTCTATTCTAAATCTAGGGGGATAGTTTGAACCTAGTCCTGGGGAGTTAGGATTATTCTCAAGGTATAGCTTCAGTTTCTCCACACTATGCAACTGCAACATGATGACTCTCTCTGTTCCCAGAAATTGTGTCTCTGACAAGCTCCTGCTGCAGTCACTTCATTAATCTTACTCTACCAGGACACCTGTTCACTACTGTGCGGTGTCAGCTGATATCATGTGGTAATTATGTTGTTCATTCATGGGCTGATGTTTTCCAGGCTGAAGCATGGCTTCCTGTAGGAAGTGATCTGGGAAATTAAATCAAGGAGGCAAGGAAAACACTGACAATTGTTTGCTTCTGCTAGCTTAGTTATATGATATGACTTGGGGTGGAAAGAATGCCATTTGGTGAAGTGTAATCTTTTTTATTTGCCACTACTCAGCAGAAATGCCATTAATTGAATGGTGGGATAAAACGTGAGCTCTTGAGTGAGATTTAACTGGACATAAATCCTAGCTCCACTCTTTACTTCGAGATTTTGAGCTTACCTAACCTCTCAATGTCCTTATCTACATAATGGAGTAATAATAGAGCCAGCATTATAATATGTAAACTTTTAGCCCAATAAACAAACATTCAATAAATATTAACTTCTATTATTATTTAGACAATATGTCTTGATACCTACTGTTAACTTAGCAACGTGGGAAAGCTCTTGAAGAAAATAGGACTTAGGTTCAGCTTTGGGTAACAAGAGTAAATAAACAGATAGAGATAAGACAGAAGGATGTTACGGAGGAGGGAGCAAGTGGCATGTATGGTGTGGCATGGCTTGGACCCTTGAGCTCTCGGAATTTGCAAAGGTGATTTTTGGCTGAAAAGTTCTATACACTGTGATTTCAGAATGAGTTTGACTAGAATCTTGGCTCTCCTATTTCTTATCTGAGGACCTTGGGCAAATGACCCAAGAACTTGATTTTGTCATTTATAAAGGTGCAAATAATAATAGTAGCCACTTCATTGGGTTGCTGCGAGGATTAAACAAGTAAAGCATATCAAATGCCTAAGCAGTGCCTCGCTTGTGGTAAATACTCAGGCACAATTAGCTCTTGTTTACAGTAATAATATTACTTCCAGAATGTATTGGTTCCCTGAGGAGGCAGACCTTGTACATGAAATAATAAGTAACCTTTGATTCATTGCCATGCGTGTAGTTTAACTTGTATTCAGGAACAGTAATTTCTAATTTTTTTTCATCCTCAAGTACCTTCTTACAATTATGTACTCTAAAAACTTAAAAAACAAAGAAGAACAATAACACAAAATTTTTGTTTATATTTTTCTTAATGTAAAAACTATGAGTGCACATTGCAAACAAGTTATAAGATGTAGCTAAGCAAAGTAAGCTGGGAAAATGAGCCAATAGTCAAATCACTCAGAGATAAATATAGTTAATATCTCAATATATAACATAAAACCTTACATAATTTTGTCTTTATGTATTTATATATAAATATCCTAAAAATGGAATTACACATACCCATACTGTTTGCAACCTATTTTTGTACTTAATGGTGAACATTGTTATCTATTAATAAACATTTCTCAGGAAAAATTTTCTTAGTGACTGAATACTACCCATTGTATGGTGGTACTGTAATTAATTCATTCACCCAGTCCCCACTGATGGTCATTTAGACTCGTTCCTTTGTACGTGTGCGCACCATGGAAAAACCTCACTATATTGAGACTATCTAACACTGAAACAGCATGCAGCTTGTAAAAGGGTTTTGCTGGACCTAAACTTCTAAAAAAAGAGGGTGCTCACGGGTCTGTAGCTGGGAGGTAAGGGCTGAGATGGAACTGTTTTACACTTCTGGAGCAGAGGAGGACACAGGAGCAAGGCACTAGCAGGCAGCGAATTGTAGAGTGGAAGCAAAATGGAGTATAAATAAGATATGAGAGGACAGGCAAGGCGAGCAAAATTAAGCTCATAGGTCCTGCCTAGAAAGAACCCCCGTTGACAGATGTCTTTCCTCCAGTGTTATTGCCTGAGTCCCTTTCCCTTTGGATCTATGAACCTTTGCTCTAAGAAGTCAGAGAAAGACCAAAAGGCGTGTGAGCTGGGCTAGCTAGAAAACCTGCTTGGAGCAGATGTTCTGGATGATAAATAAAAATAAATAGGTAGAGAAGGAATGTAAGAGTGCGTCAGTCGGGAGATCAGCGTGTGTAGTCCGGTGTGACTTGGTCCCATGGGATCTGAGAAGCTAGCAGTACAGGTCTTGCTGTGGTAGCTCCCTGTGAGCTGCTTTGCAAAGAGGACCCTGGCTCACTTACTTTGCCTGGAGAAACAGGGAAGAAAAGCTAATGAACATCAATACATAGACTTACTTTAACCAAACAACAATTCATCAAAAATTACTTAACCAAATCAGTTGATTCTCAAAAAATAAGTTTGTATTTAATATAATTACACATTAAAATAAACAAACTGAAACATCTGAGACCACTGGGTCAGCATTCAGGCAGCAGGCCTCCTATCTCTCCTCTGGCTAATGGCTGAGAAAAAAAAATCACCTTCTTCTTCAAAGCCTCCCACTTATGACCAGATGAAAATCTCTAGTTTTCCCCAATTTACCACTTATTATTAGGTGGTTTCTGACTTTTTTTCCTTCTACGGTAAATAGTGGTATGATGAGACTGTGGGTATTCCAGCTTGGTTGTTTTAAATATTTGAAGTAATGAAATTTTATTGTATTTATGCCCTGGGGACTCGAAGCAGTGAGTAGAACCATACAGGGCTAACTGATGAATAATAAATGTCGTAATGCCCATTAATCTATATTTGGAAGCAGTTTTCCTTGCTCTTTGCAGGTTCCGGCATTTGTTTGTACTCTTCGCCCTTATGTGTGTAGGTTCTGATGGCTTTACTTTCCATGGAAACATTTTCTTTAAATTTCCAGACCCTGTAACTTATACTCTGCTCCACCATTTAATCATGGCAAGAAAGTTTGTATAAAAATGAGGTCTATGACACGCAGGATGGAGGCAAAGGTTCTCGCCTTCCATGCAGGAGGCCCCATTTGGTTCCTGTCCCACGCAGCCCCACATTCTCCTGTGTGGCATGAAACTATGTCATAGCTAACGATGTACAACTATGGAGACTACCCTGGCCCTCCCACCTGCCCCCCTCACCTTCTCCCAAACAATAAAATAAATCTTGAAAAATAAAAAAGAATGAGGTCCAGCTTATTTTCTGTAATTTGCCATGAAACGTTGAGAAGCCAAGTGCTTCTGCCTCCACCCCTTTATTTCTGCCACAGTGGAGTGACCTTTATTTATGTCCCTTACCAGGTTAGTTTCCAAAGTAGGGTGGGCCATTTTGACAGTCATTTTAAGGATAGATGACTTTTCATTGGCTTCTCTGCAGATGTTTGATAGGGCGGTCTTTAGAGTGTGGGACAGACTATCTAGAGAAACGACAGTGGCAGCACTGTTTTGCATGGGCTTAGGTACGAGCTGGCCTTGAGGCAGAGGGGAGTTCAGTCCCACAGAGAACACCGGTATCCTTGCTCTGATTCCGTTCTTGTTTAGCCCATGGCTCTCCTTCAGCTAAATCCACCAGCCAGCACTATATGCGTCTTCCAGGTGCCAAGCACTGCTGCTTGAAAACTGGCTAAATTTGAATTTAGGCAACAGTTGTAGCTAGTTACTATAATGTATTAAGACAGTTGATTAAATGTCCCCATACCCCAGAGGCATTCACTGACAACTTTGGTGTGCAGACAGTCGCGTGTTGCAATCTTGTGACCTTTGATAGCATGGTCTGCTGAGCTGTGGGGCCATCTGTCCTGTAGCAGCACAAGTACCCTGTTGGAGCCCAGCCCAGGCAGGTGGATGCCTGACACGCGTGAGTGCAGTAGAATGCTTGCTCAGCCTCCAGAGCCTGTGGCTTTAGAAACCATTTCAGATGCTTGGAGGGTTAGGTACCTCTCTTTGCCCTCAGGACATCCTCGTTGGTTTGCTCCTGTGATGCTCAGGAGGCGAGAGTGCATAGAATGATTGGAAGTGAAGGACCTGCTTCTGGGTGTTTGACAGGTTCCATTAAATAAGCTGCTCTCATTGTGTGAAACGCTCTATAAATCCACTGCCCATGCCGGGAGCAGACGAGGTGCTTAGAGGTGCTTGATGATGGAATGAGTGGAAAGTAATACATGGATAATTTGGGTCCAACCTTCTCGAATTTGAGCAGATGGTATCTTACTCATTTCCTGCATGTTTGAAGGTAGAGCAGTTGCCTCACTTGCTTAATTGAGGGACCAGTCCACAGTGGGTTGATGTCACCAAGCATCTATCTGGGCAAACATCAAAGCCATGTTTCCCTGGGGATCGAGAATGGGAATCTAGCTATTGTAGGACATGATACATTCTTGCCATTGCTTCAAAAGCTACTTGATTTTTAACTTTGCCTGCCTTCTCTTCATGCCTGGAGCTCCTTCAAGGTGTAATATCAAGTCAGAGGAGCTATGGTTAGTGCAAGGCAAAGGAAAAAATGTTCTCCTTTGTTTTGTCTTTAGCCCAAGTTTGTTGCTGCCAGACACCTATTTATTAGCCACCTTTAAAAAACATCTGATTTCTGTCTTTTTTTCCTCCAATGATGACTTCTCTGAATATTTGAACACAGCTTCATTTTATCAGTGCTCTATAAACTGAGTCTTAGGAAACGGATTGTGTATTTCTTTCAAAGGGAAGAGGAATGGAAGCATAAATATTGAATTCATGTATTAAAGAGAGGGTAGATAATTAAGCTCTTGTCTGGGCTTTGTCAGCTTCTTGGTGTGTTTTTATTTTCTAGAGAATGAGTGATGCTTTTCAAAGGGAGGTGCCATTTGGGGACTCAGAGCTCTGCTGCAACATAGCAGCAGTCCCTGCATTGTCACATTCAGCCCTGGTCTGCCTCTCATCCACAGGCGAGTGGCAGGGCAGGACTAATTACGCCGATGTCAGAATCGCACAAACGAATGGACTTGGGAGCGCTGCTTCCTTATCTGTGACCGTGTTTGTCGGTTTGGATTTCACT
>PVKE010029016.1:0-20536 GCA_004027555.1 Craseonycteris thonglongyai | reverse complement strand
TTTTCTTTTATGTTTTTTTAAATGATTTTATTATACGTGTGTTTTTTATTTACTTTGTATTACGTTTTGTATATATGTTTCTTTGTGTGTATATAATTTGTACAATAAATTTATTATTTTAAAATTATTTTTGTTTATTATTTTTTATTCTTGTTCAATAATAAATATCCTTAGAAATAGCTGGTGCCTGCCACCCTACTGATATTTTAGAATGCGCCCTAGGGTATAAAAAGATTGGGAACCCCTGCCGTAATGCCTTCAACTCTAGATAAGTGCTCTGCTAAAAAAGATTTTTTCTTGATTTAATTGTGTTACATTTTTAGTATCTTTTGAAAACCTGTTGCTCTTTTGAATATGAATACTTGAGAATTCTATAATGCTGGATATGGAAAAGGATATATTTCTCCTGGGCACTCAACTAAATTTTGGGAATGTCATATAGCAACTACAAGCATATATATATATTAATCCATCATATATATATATATATATATATATATATATATATATATATATATATATATATATATATATATATATATGATGGATTAATATGTATAATTATTAGCACATAATGCGATGCACTGGTGATGTGATATGGACTTGTACATCCAGAAACTATCTAATTGTTACCGATCAATGTCACCCCAGTAAATTTAACAAGAAAAAAGAAAAATGAGAGTGGTCATAAGTTACAAATATCAGGAATTAAAAAAGAAGACATTGTTATAGGTTCTGTAGGCATTCAAAATACCACAGAAAATGACAACATAGAATTACTTTATAACAAGAAGTTTGAGCAATCTAATTAAATGATTAAAAATACATAACACACTCAACCTGACATAAGATGAAAGAGAAAATACAAACAATCCTAGATATGTTAATACTATTGAATCTGCAATTTAAATCTTGCCACGGAGAAATATTTAGACTTAGATGGCTTTACTGATAAATTCTTCCATATAATTAAAGAAGTAACACCAATCTTATATAAGGACTTGTTAAATTAGTTGCATAATCGTTAGACATTTACACACCTCACAAAGTGATAACCCCAACAGGTGTACCACCCATCTGATACTGTGCATAGCTATTACAATACTGTTGACATATCTATGCTGTACTTGACATCCTGTGAATATGCATACACCCACATATGTATATACATATACATACATACACATACACATATACATAAATAAATTCCAAGTTTTAAAAATAAATTCTTGGGGAAGCCAGGAGGGCTCAGTGGGTTAAGCGCTCACTTTGCAGCGCTGGGGACCGAGGATTGAATCCCGGCCCCGGCCTGTGCGGACCCATATACTGGGCTGGGGAGTGCCCCCAGTTCAGTTCTCTCTCTGTCTCTGTATCTATCTATCTCTCTCTTTCTCTGTCAAAAACAATAAAAAACAAACAAACAAACAAACAAAAAATAAATTTTGTGGGTTTTTTTGCTCCTCTTTCTCTCTGTCTCTCTCTCTCTCTCACACACACACACACACACACACACACACACACACACCTCTCAGTTAACCAGCATCCATGGGGATTGGTAGATGCTGGAAAAGTGTATGTAGATTCTCCTTTAACTGGAACTCAAGCAAAAAAGTTTGCTGGTTGCTTGAGATTTTGCCAGTTTCTTGAGTTCCACATAACATAGTCTACTACTGTGTATGTGTGTAATTATAGTTGATAATATTGTTTTATATGGTTTTCAGGTGTATAGTGCAGTGGGTAGGCATTTATATAATTTATGAAGTGATCCCCCAATCAGTCTAGTGCCCAGCTGACACCGTACGTAGTTTTTATAGCATTATTGACTATAGTCCCCATACTGTAGTTCCCATCCCCATGCTTATGTTGTAACTACCATTTTGTACTTTGTACTTTATATAATCCTTTCACCCGCGCCCCACCCCTTTCCCATCTAGCAAGCATCAGTTTGTCCTCTGTATCTATGAGTCTATTTCTGTTTTGTTTGTTTATTCTGTTTAGATTCCACATATAAGTGAGTTCCTCTGGTATTTGTCTTTCTCAGTCTGACTTACTTAATTTAGCACAATAATCACTAGTTCTATCCATGCTGTTACAAACAGTTAGATTTCATTCTCTTTTATGGCAGCATAATATTTCATTGTATAAATGTACCACAATTTCTATATCCAATTGTTTATTGATGGACGTTTGGTTGTTTCCACATCTTGACTATTGTGAATAGCACTGCAGTAAACACAGGGTTATACTGGTACATATTTTTTCAAATTAGTGTTTTGGATTTATTTGGGTAAATACCCAGGAATGAAATTAGTAGGTCATAAGGTAGTTTTATTTTTAATTTTTTGAGGAATCTCCATTCTGTTCTCCATAGTGACTGTACCAATTTGCAATCCCACCTATAGTACACAAGGGTTCCCTTTTCTCCACATTCTTACCACACAGTTGTTGTTTGTTGATTTGTTGATGATAGCCATTCTGACAGGAGTGAGGTGGTATCCCATTGTGTTTTTATTGTGTGTGTTTTTTTTAATTGTTTTTGACAGAGAGAGAGAGAGAGAGAGAGAGAGAGAGAGAGAGATACAGAGACAGAGAGAGAACTGAACTGGGGGGCACTCCCCAGTTCAGCATATGGTCCGCAGTGGCCGGGCCGGGATTCGATCCTGGGTCCCCAGCGCTGCAAAGTGAGCTCTTAACCCACTGAGACATTTCGGCTTCCCCCCATTGTGTTTTTTATTTGCATTTCTATGATGATTAGTGACGCTGAATGTCTTTTTATATGTCTATTGACCATCTGTATGTCCTCTTTGGAGAAATGTCTATTCAAGTCCTCTGTCCATTTTTTTTTTTTAATTAGATTGTTTTTGTGGTGTGAAATTACACGAGATTTTAAAATACATTTTGGATATTAACTCCTCATCCTATGTATCATTGGCTAGTATCTTTCCCCATTCAGGTGGATGTCTTTTTGTTTTGTTGATGGTTTCCTTTGCTGTGTAAAAACTTCGTAGTTTGATGTAGCCCCATTTGTTTATTTTTCTTTTGTTTACCTTGTCTGAGAAAATGTACATTTGTTGCAATTAATGAAAATAATATTGATTGATATTATTAACTAAAACCCATCAAATTTCCTTAGTTTTTAACCAATGTTCTTTGGCTGTTCAAGGATTCTATCCAGGATAATTATGTAACATTTAATTGTCTCTTTAAGGCTCTTCTTGACTATGACAATTTCTCAGATGTTCCTCGTTTTTTATGACCTTGAAAGTTTGAGGATTGGTTAGAAATTGTGTAGAATACCTCTGTCTTGGAATTTGGCTGATGTTTTCTCATGATTAGACTGGGGCTATGACATTTGGGAAGGAAGACCACAGAGGTAAAGTGCCATTCAAGGTTATATACTATGAACACAATCTAACACTGTTGGTTTGACCTTGATCACCTGTCTGAGGTAATATTTGTCAGATTTTTCTACTCACTGTTAATTACTTCCCCTGTTCTGTATTGCATTCCTTGGGTGAAAGTAACGATGGGTAGCCCATACTTAGAGAGTGAGAAATTATGATCCCCTTAATGAGCACTGGGTAGCTACGTAAGTTATTTTTAACTCTACTGGATGAGAGATTTGTCCCTCCCCCACTTATTTATTTATCCTATCATTTATTGACATCAGTATGGACTCATGAGTATTTTTTTATACTTGAGGTATTAATGCAATTTGCTTTATTTTATGTTATTGCCAAGTTGCTCCAGATTTTGCTGTTGGGAGCTCTTTAGTTTGGTTCATATGTCTCTTTCACAAACTCTCATCAATGTGGCTTTTTTTTTTAAAGCACTTTCTTACTTCCTGGCACTCTAAGTAGTTCCAGGCTCATCTACACTTCTCACTTTATTTCTAGAATTAGGCACTTTTCCTCTTTCTTTTCATTGATGTTATGTACTACCAATAAAAAATAAAATAACATTTCAACAGAATAAGTGTTTCAATTCCTAGGAGAAAATGTAGCAAAAAGAGATTCAATATTTCTATCCTGAAAGTTTAGAACATTACTGAGAGATACTAAAGAGATAAATAAATAAAGGAACAGAGTATATTCATACATTAAATACCCAATATTGTAAATATGTTAATTTACTCCAAATTGATACATAGGTTTCATTCAATTCCAATCAAAATCTTAGAGGAACTGTTGCAGAAATTGACAAGCTGATTCTAAAATTTATAGTAAGAGCAAAGGGCCAAAAATAGTTGAGACAATCCTATAGAATAATTTAATATAAAGCTAAAGTAACTTAGTGTGGTATTAGCTAAAGGATAAACAAATAATAGATTAAACAGTCTCAAAAGAGAACAACACACACATACACACACATATGGTTTATTTCTTCCCCAACCTTTTAATACGAAAAATTTCAAACATAAAGCAAAGTTAAAAGAAGTTTTCAGTGAATACCTATACTAACCACCTAGATTCTACCATCATCATTGAACAATGCTTGCTTATATTTATCCATCCATTCAACCATCATATTTTTGTTGCATTTTAACTTGCAGATGTTTCTTCACTTCCTTCTAAATATTTCAACATGAATATTATTAACTGGAATTCAATAGTTCTTTACTTCTGATGTAAAATTCACATAAAATGAAATGAACAATTAAATCTACAGTTGCTGAAATTTAGTAAATACATACACCAATGTAACACTTCTCTATCAAGTTATAGAAAGCTTCATCATGCCCTTTTCCAGCCAATGCTTTCTCCATTCCCCAAAGTCATCAACAATATAGATTGTTTTTACTATAGATTTTTTGGTGTTCTAGAATTTCATATAATTAGAATCATACAGTGTGTTCAACTCTCATGTCTAGCTTAACTCAGCATAACATCTTTAAGATTTACCCATATTCTTGCATGTATTGGGCGTTTATGCATTTTTATTGATGAGTAGCATTCCATTATATGGGTAAATCATAGTTTGTTTATTCATTCTTCTATTAATGGACACATGGGCAGTTTCAAATTTTGGGCTGTTATGAATAAAACTGCTATGAGCATCATTTTATAAATCCTTTGTGACAATATGATTTAATTTCTCTTGCATAAATATCTAGGATTGGAATTGAATGTGTCATAGGGTAGACATATGTATAGTTTTATAAGCAACTGCCAGATTTTTCTCCAGAATAGCTATGCCATATTACAGACTTCTCAAGTACTCAGTCCAGGATATAAAGGAGGTTAAAAGAAAATGCATGAACACGAACGATGCCACATGTGTTCTTGAATCCCAAGTCCCATAGCCAGTTTGTCTTCTTTTTCTCCACCTTTCTGAGTCTTCTTATAATTGCTTTATATATAACATTAAGGTTTTTTAGCTATACTTAGTGGGAGGAATAGAGAGAAATATATCTACTTAATCTCATTTGTACTCAGAAATGTAATGCTATTTTTATTTTATCTTGAACATGCTGATAATGACTGGAGCCAGGGCCATCAAATGACTCTGATGCTCTTAATTTATTGCAGATGGAGGTGCGATAGAGCTTGTCATGGTTTTAAAGACAAAAGACACAGCAGTCAGAGTTTATGACTAAGAGGAATTGTCTGATCTCTGTCACATGGAAAGACTCTTTGAAAGAAAAGGGCTCAGATCACTACTAAGAGATGCCAGATGAAAGGAAAGGGAACATCAACAGGTTGTAACATGGATGACTCAGAACAACAATAGAGGAACAAATTGGATGGATGTTTGTGGCAGTTCCTGAGGCATTCAAGACATAACTAAATGGTGTTTTCTGAAACCAGAAGAAAGGTAGAAGCAAGAAGACACGGGAAGCTACAAAGTAATTGCCCTGAGTTGTTGAGATGTGGTATAGGAAAATCATACTTTCTTCAACAGTTGCCTATTGCAGAACATTTAGGTTGTTTCTAATCTTTTGTTATTATCTATAATATCACAGTGGACAATCTTATAGATACATCATTTTCGTACATGTGCAGATTTATTTGTAACCCAGATCCCCAGAAATGAGATCACCAGAACAATGCATCCATAATTTTACATGCTATTGTCTCATTCTCCACACTTCCTTTATCAACAGTGTTCTTTCCATTGTTGTAGAGGAGTTTCATGTGAAACTTAAATTAGACACATGTTCTTACTCTACTATCTTCGCCCACTTCTTCCCATTTGTGCTTCAATCAAGTCCACTCTAGTTTCTGGCCCCTAACTACTTCACTAAAGCTGCTATTGTTAAGGGAAAAAATGACCTCCATGTAGCTAAATCCAGTGGTCAACCATTTTAGAAATCATTTTGTTTAATCTTTTAGCAGCAATGAGCAGCTACATATTTTTTTCCTTGGGTTTATGACCCCACGTTATTCTAATTTGGTTTCCACTTATTTGACTATTTTTGTCTTTACAGTTGCTTCTGTGCACCTCAGTCTCTCAACATTTAAAAATTCGAATTCCCATCTACCCATCTGCTAACGCTGATGCATGTATGAATAGGAGAAAGATACATGAAAGATATGTGATATACTTTTGTAGGATTTAAGATTAAGGAAGACTTGTATGTCACTTTCAAACTGGTAGCAAGCTTCATAGCAGTCCCTATATCCACATAACAGAATTCATTGAGACGGGTATGAAGTTTCTGATCAGAGAGTATAAACAGCCTTCCAGGGTTCTCTCATATTCAGTGTTGTACAAAAAAAATAGCCAAATGTGACTCATGCTCCCAGGAGGGGTGCAGAAGTAGCTGAAACAAGCAAAAAAGCAAGCAGAAGATTACATTAATAATTGATTTGAAAAAATGCCACAGGTCATAATTTTTTTTTCACCTGAAAAAGAATATAAAGCTCAGAGAAGTTGTATTTTGACTAAGCCAATGTCATTGATGTCAGATCTTGGAATAGAACATGGTTCTCCTGATTCTTGCATTAATTTCACTTCCTCCACTTTAATATCATATTTACCTTGAATGTCAGAGCAGAATTTGCAACTATCCCAAACAGGGCAATTTTGTAGAGGTCGGTGTTATTTTAAACATTTGTGTGGGATTTTATTTCTATATCATACATGCTTCATGTATGTTTTAAAATTATATTTATTTAATTTAAATAAACTATATTTCTAACATGTAAATTATATTTCTAATCCTTAAAAAATTTCAGTTTGAGTTGTATGACAGTGAAATTAATTTTTCTCTTTATGTCTAATTTTTGTTTTTTCCTTCTAGTATTTGCTTGATTATGTAATTTAGTCATATTTTTGCACACATATTTCTATAGCCATTTTTCTTATTTATTTATTAGATCTTTGATTTGTATTGAGGACAAATCTGATTCACCAACATAATTTTTCAAGAAATGTAACTATTCCCTTTTATTTTTTTAAACTATTGAGGTATGATTGACATGTAAAAAGCTGTGCATTTAATGTATACACTTCTGAGTCTGGGGGTAAGTATACACTGAAACTATCACCACCATCAAGGCCATAAACATATGTGTCACCTCCCAAAGTTTCCTCTTTCCACCTTTGTCATCAACATCATCATCATCATTATTTTGTCATAAGAACACTTAACATGCAATTTATCCTCTTAGCAAATTTTAGGTATACAGTGAAGTATGTCTAGCTATAGGCACTATGCTGTATTCCAGAATTATCTTGCATAACTGAAACCCTGTACCCTTTGACCATCACCCATCTTTTTCCTCCACCATTCAGTCTCTGGCAACTACCGTTCTACTCTTTGTGTCTATGATTTTCACTAATTTAGATTCCACATATACACGAGACCATACAATATTTGTCTTTCTTGTCTGGCTTATTTCATATAGTATACTATAATATATTCCAGGTTCATCCACATTGTTGCAAATGACAGGATTTTCTTCTTTTTTTTAAAGGTTGCATAATATTTCACAGTGTGTTTATGCCACATTTTTCTAACCATTCATCCATCGATGGATTTAGATTTTTTTCCATATCTTGGCTATTATAAATAGCCAACATTATAAATAATGTTTCAATGAACATAGGAGTATAGGCATTTTCCTTTGAGATCTGATTTCAGTTCCTGTGGATAAATACACAGAAGTGGGATTGCTAGATCACATGGCAGTTATATTTTTAATTTTTGTAGAAACCTTCATACTGTTTATCACAATGGTAATTTTAATACATTCTTATCAACAGTATATTACGGTCCCCTTTTCTTGACATTTTCACCAACATTTATCTTTTTTCTTAAAAAAAAAAAATACAGGGGAAGCCGGCATGGCTCAGTGGGTTGAGCGCTCACTTTGCAGCCCCGGGTACTGAGGATTGAATCCTGGCCCTGGCCCGTGTGGACCCATATGCTGAACTGGGGAGTGCCCCCAGTTCAGTTCTTGCTGGGGTGAGACCCTGGCCCAGTTCCTGCCCTGTGCAGCCCCACACCCACCTGTGGAGTGAAACTATGTGGAAAAACCAATGATGTGCAACTATGGAGACTGTTCTGGGTCTTCCCCCTTCTCTCTGTCTCTGTCTCTGTATATCTCTCTCTCTCTGTCAAAAACAATAAAAATAAATCTTTAAAAAAAATACAGCTATTTTAACAGGCATGAGGTGATATCTCATTGTGGTTTTGATTTGCATTTCCAGGATGATTAGTGATGTTGAGCATCATTCATATATCTGTTGGCCATTTGAATATTTTCTTTGGAGAAATGTCTATTCAGATCATTTGTCCACTTTTAATTTAGTTAATTGTTTTTGTTTTTGAGTTGTATGGTTTCTTTATATGTTTTGGGTACTCATTCTTATCAAATATATAGTTTGCAAATACTTTCTTCCATTCTGTAGATTTTCTTTTAATTTTGTCAATGAAATATAACTCTTTCTAAATAGTGAACTTAATTTATATTATACATCTGTATTTCTGTGAGTACTGGAAACTAAATCATAACCATTTTATGGTTTCTTTCCAGACAAGGAATAGAAACTTTTTTGAACACCAGGTTTGCAAGTTTTTAACCAATGAGCAAAATTTGACTAGCTGAAGTGCTATTGATTGTCACGTATAGGGTTACAACAAAATAGGAGCCAACACTTAAAAACTAAAAATTTGAAATGTGCGATTTCTCTTGAGAAGTCAGAATATGCGTCCACACTGGGCAGGCATGCTTGCGTGACAGTGGTTACCTAGGACTGAGGAGCATGACCCCTTTCAAAGGAGTATGTGTGTTTTCCAACATGTTCCTTTTAAGAATTATGGGATATGTGTGTATATGCATTTAATTACCGTGTTTTTGCATATAAACTTATATATACATATAGAACATATGTATGTTTATATGCTCATAGAAATAATTTCTGTTAAAACATATGTTACAGCAAACCATTGTTATTACACGCTCCTTACTGTTATTGTACACCTGCACACTTCATTTGTTAATGTTCACTAGCTAGTTCCTGTAATCACTTAAGTTTTCAATCTTGTTTCTAGATAATATGGAAACTGTGTTAAAGATAAATACCATTTTTAAAAATTGATACTTTGAAATTTGATCATCTTGGAACTGTTAATATTATACATGACTCTTATATTTAACATAAACTATTTAGGTTATATTGATAAGAATCTTTCTCTAATGCCTGAACAATGTATAATTGGCTGCTTTATTTTGTCCATTTACAACTAAGGGAGTGTTCACATGTACACAAGTTTCCACTCATACTGCTAGTTTATTGTGCACAGAAGCTGAGCTTTATAGTATAATCTTTGCCTTACTCCATCTGACAAACTCTAGGGGTAGTGATGTACATATATATAGTATATGGTTTTTTTCTTAAACAGTTTTGTATGTTGTTTTGTTTTTAAAGCAGAAAAGATTACATAAAATAAATTTTATTGTAATTACAAGTATATACTTTTTAGAAAGCACACATTACATAGTAAAAGGGTTGCCTTTAAAATGCAGGACTGGTAAATAAAACAGTTCCATGCTTAAACTGATAAGTATTTGGGGAGTGAACATTGAATGGGATTGATTATTAATATGTGTTTTAAATCTACATTTATGTTTTGAAATCTATATCAACATGCTGTTTGATAAATGAATAGTTTTAAGTTCAGGCTTTTTTTTTTCTTGGGTATGTAATATTTATTCTCTAGAAATATTTTGTGTTACACAAGTAAAGAAATCACAAAGAAAAATGGCAACTAAAAGGAAGGTGGGCATTATATAATCAGTGAGGTAGGTTGGAGGGAAAAATACACATACAAATAAGTTAAACACATACATAGAGCTGTGAGGAATATTTTTGGTTTGGAGGTACAAGATATACTCCTATACACCTGTGAGTTATGACCTATTGAAAAATAGACCTAAAGACCTAGATATGCAAATTGAATAACAGTTATGAAAAACCTAGTTGAAATTGGAAAGGAATCCTATGAATTATTATGATCAGAACATAACTGATTTAAATTTCATAACTACTTCCACTTTAGTAATTCAGTGGATCCTAAAGTGGAAGTAGTTATGAACTTTAAATCTGTTTCTTACACGGTTAATTTAAGTAATAGCCTTTATAATTATTATCAAAATTCTGTTTTTGTGGCTCCAAGGCTAGATAAGAGAAAACAAATATTTACCATATATGAGAGCCTCTCTTTTTCTCTGCTAGAGACCCTCCTTTTTAGATAATATTTATATAACATTCTTGGGCTGCTTTGTTTTCTTGTTGTTGTTTTTTCTTTTGTTTTTGTTTTATTTGTTTTTTTAAAGATTTATTTTTTTGGTTTTGACAGAGAGAGAGAGAGAGAGAGAGAGAGAGAGAGAGAGAGAGAGAGAGAGAGAGAGAGAAGGAAGGGGGAGGGCCCAGAGCAGTCTCCATAGTTGTACGTCACTTGTTTTCTACATACCGGTAGTTTCACATGGGGGCAGGGCGGCACAGGGAGGCATGCCCCCAGGGCGGGAACCAATCTGGGGTGGGGAGCACGCCCCAGTTCAGCATATGGATCCACATAGGCTTGTGCTGGACCGGGACTTGATCCCTTGACCCCGGGGCTGCCATGCAAGCACTCAACTCGCTGAGCCATCCTGCTTTCCCACTGGTTTTGTTTTATTTTATACCATGTCTTTTTGGTGAGGCCTAATTGTGCGGCATGCTGGAACTGTTTTCTACAAAGGGAAAAGCTAATAAAACTCTGGTTTATAAAGAGTTTGTAACAATGTGTGTTTGGAAATTGCTTACTTTGAGATGGACAGGTGAAAGGCACCTCAAAGTAAGTGTCAGGTATTATTATCTGTTTAAATCTAGGTGAGTGAATAAATCTTTTTAATGCCCATTTTAATGACTCAGTTGTTCCATATGGTGAACTTCAGATGCATAAAACAACCAGAGTTAGTATGTTCCCTGGAGAGAAGCAGATTGTCCAGGTGTGCCATATTTTAAACTCAGGGTAGAATTAAGAGGCACAGCTTTTCAAAATTCAGGCTCAAACAGCAACTCAGACCAAATAATTTCTCTATTGTTTCAGAAAACACAGGGCTCTTTCATTAATGAAACAAAATCACATATTATCTACTGAAAAGTAGGTCCTGATTATGTAATGCTATTTGGTAGGAGAAAGTCTGGAGCTGAGCGGCTGAGCTTGAGTTATTTGTGTAAATTTGATTAAGTTTGAGAAAGAATCAGGTTGAGATTGTTTCTGGGAGAAGCGTATTCCGCGATGATAGTGTTCCTCAGAGGACTTTGGTGATATCTTTTAGATCCTGGTGCATTTTGTTCATTATATCTCAAAACTCAAGACCTTTAGCTTGGCAGATAGGATAACTAGACAGAAGCAATAAGATTTGTCACCTTAGAAGATCATGGTACATTCACGAAATAGATTTGGTTTTAAGGATAGAAAAGATTTTTTATGGAAACAAATTCTTTTTCTTCTTTTGTGTTTATTGTTGGAGTGGATTTCCTTTTTTTCTGATTGATGCAACACTCCTCTTGCAAAGTAACTTAGGTGTTGTATATAGTATTTTGGGGAAGATGGCTAGTCCTCTAACCAGGAGGGACTGGAAGACAAAAGTGGGAGTGAGTGAGTGAGCAAAGCCAAGATATTTGCTTCCAGTGTGCTGGTAGAAAGGTCTGATTAGCATGGTGAGTTTGATGTTGACTGCTTCAATAGTGAAAGCATAGTTGTAATGAGGTTGGAGTGGACCAGCCTGATGGCAGATCATGGTCACAGACCATATTGTCTGCCCTAGTTAGCAAATGAGTGTTTTGAGTACAGAGAAGTCTAAGGAAGAGAGGTCAGGCCTTCAACTATGACTCATTGGAACAGATTTCTTATCCTTATTCTGCAGTTTGACAAATGGTCTTTGAGTTCCTTTGTAAAAAACTACTTACTTATTTGTCTATGGTTTACAAAGGTTAAGGTGACTTGAACTCAATCTAATGCTTCAGCCACTGCCCTATGTTATAAGTCTTCCTACAAAGATCTTAAATGATATTTGATCCCAAATACAGAGAATTATAGGGTCCCCAAATCAAAGATTAGCTCCCAGAATAATGATCATTATGATGATGGTGATGATAATGACAATGACTCCTAAAATTTATTGAGCACTTATGATCTGAAAGGCATTAGCTCAATTAACTTGCCCTTAACATTTATGAACTCATTTGATTTGCATAACATCCTAATGAAGTTTGTACTACATTATGCTCTTTTTACAGAAAGTTTAAGCCGTACTGCCTGCTAATATGTATTGGGTCCAGAATTCAAATCAGGAAGTCTGACTCCAGAATTCATTTCATGGGCCCGCAAACAACTCCTCATATTAATAGTTTCCGAAGAAAGATGGATTCCTAGAATCGATGGGTTTATTGACAGAGCAGGTTTTTCCAACATAATTTTGAAATAAAATAAGGGTCACAGGGCAGGGGAAATTGACAAAGGTGATGACACTAGTCCTATTAACTCATTTGTTGCAGAAGGGGAGGGGAGGACTCCTTAGCCCTAAGTGCTCCACCTGAACAATGCTTCTTTCAGTCCAAATTATTGCTGAATGAAGGGGAGGGACAGAATCGTGAAGTGATCAAAGGCCTTTCAGACAAGGCTGTGAAATGGCAGCCACAGGCTCTTCCCTGTTTCCAGAAGTTCACTGTGCTGCATTTAATAATTACTTCCCATTATTGCCTGACTGTCCTTTCCAAATACATCCACCTTATTGGGATGGATTTGGTGTGGGAATATCTGTTCCAGCCTATTAGCCAGCACCTTCCTTGAGATTTCCCTGTCCACATTTATTAAAGAGATTGGGTGATAATTCAGGCCAGGTTCTGGTTCTCCTCCTGACAATAATGAGTGCGGATCCTAGGCCTGAAAGTCAGCATTTTGTTTTCACATCATCCTTGTCCCTTCTTAGCAGCAGAGGCAGAAGCATCTTGCTTTGGGGTGTAAAACAAGATCATCAAACACCATTTGATGGTATATTTCTGAGGGTGGTAGATTTTGGGGACAGTGTCTTCTTCTTCTTTCTTCTTTTTGTTTTTATATTGTCCACTGAAAGTGACTATTTCTAGCAATACTGGAAACTTTTGTCATTCTCAAAGAGACCCTTTAAGAATAAATCATTAGAGTGTAAGGAGGGGGAATCAGTGACTTTCTTTGCAATACTATGGGACAAAAAGCCCTCTTTCTCCGGGGGGATCGAATCTTCACAGTGCTCTGTACTCTGCCAGTAGCAGAGAGATTTCTGGGTCTCCTCACATTCTGAGCTCACCACTAATGCATGACTCAACTTCCAGAAGAGAAGTGATTTTGTTCTAGGAATCGCTAGTATTGAGAGCATTAGTATTGATAGCATTAATAGTAAGATCTTACTATGGGCCAGGCACTATTCAAAGCACTTTACCTGCAGTAAGCAGTGTTCTCAATAACACTACAAGTAGTATTATTATTGTCCATCTGCACTTGTCAGGGGTTAGAATCAAGAGTTAAAGAGACTAACTCCTTACCCAAGACCAGGGAGCAAGTAAGCTGGAACCCAGCCATGGACCCACGGGTCTCAGGGTTAATGTTAGTGCCATACTCACTCTCCTCTTCCACCCTTAGTCCTGTGATCAAGAGACAACTTAGTTGTCTATAAAATGCCACAGATGCCAAAAAAGCAGGACAGGGTGGAGATAGGGTAGAAAAGAGCAACAAGATGGGGTCATCGTTGGGGCAATATGGGAGAGACTTCTGCACTATGGAAGATACTTTAGCCATTCTGGCCAGGTGTGTATACTTGGAGATGAGAAACAGTGAAAGCTACCATTTTCTGAGGCAGCTGTCTAGGCGCTCAGCTCTGAGGGATAGCAGTTAAAGGCTGGACTTCCTTCTGCCCACCTCACTTAATCCTTACAACCTCCTCTTCCTGTTTTACTGATGGAGAAACTGGCTGAGGCAGTTTGCCAAAGGTTGTGAATTTAGGAAGTGTCAGGGCAGTTTCATCAGCCTAGGTCAAGGTGGATCCATATGAAGGAAGAAAGTCTAATTTGACCAGCACCTCCTCCCAGAAATGATTTTGAGAAATGATTCAATTTAAATGGAGACTCTTCAAAGTCCCAGTGTGAGATCTGTTTCCGTGTTTCTTTCTCTGTCTCTCTTTGTTTCTGTCTTTCTCTTTCTCCCCTACACACACACACACACACACACACACACACACACTTTGTGTGGTTCAAAAGGAAAACCTTAAACAACGAGACTTTTTTAAGGAGGAAAACAGTGTAGTATGATTGCATTACTTTTCAACTCCTGTAATTAATGAAAACATACCTAGAAAAATGAGGGGATTTCAGGGAGAGAAGTTAGTATGCTTTACCTAGAAGGACCTGTGGTAGTTTGCATATAACTTTGATAGTAGAATTCTACTTTTTGATTCCTTAAACATGTTAGAATTATCAGTGGTACATACCTAATCTTACATAATGTAAAAGTCATATTTAATTAAATTAATGTAACGGAAATAGTTCAGTTGGCTCAACTTGTTCATTTTCTCTAACTAAATATCAGCTTACACTAAAATTTTTATTAATCACAGTAATGAGAATTTTTATATTAAATATATATATTACATTTAGTTTAAACGTTAATAGTCTACATTATTTTAATAAATTGCGCTAAGGGAGTATATATAGAATAAGTCTCTCATGCAGATTTTATTGGTTGCTGCATAGTTAATAGACACTAATGTGATCAGAGCCTGGATGTGATCATAAGATCAGTAGTTAAAATGATTGAAATATAAATTAGGAGCTGGAATAATTGTTTGTTAGAAGCCCAGATAATAACTGTTTGGTAATATTTGGAGGGTCAGAGAAATAAAACATTCAAATGGGCGTCGGTAGCAGGCAAGAGAAATATTTTGAGGCAGACAAAGGCTTTTCTCCTAATTGCTCCTCTCGCCCCCTCCTCCATGGAGGCCTGCTGGGCACCCACCTCCCTGCTCCCTTATCTTGCCCACTCGTGGTTTCTCAATGAGCCTTCTACTCAGCAACCGGAACTGCTGCTTTCTTTCTCTCTCCTTTGCTTCTCCACTCACCATCCACAAGCCATTATTACTGATGAAAAACCATCTTGCCACCATCCTGCCCTAAACATGCCTGATTCTTTGAGAACTGGTAGAAAAGCCACCCTTGTTTTCTATGGGCTATGGTGCTCTTTCTTCTACGGCACACACACTTTGTCCACAAACTACATAAAGGACTAGATGGTAAATATTTGAAACTTTTTGGACCATATGATCTTGTTACATCTACTCAACTTTGCCCTTAGAGGCACAGGAAGCAGCTATTAGATAAGCAAATGCGCATGGCTATCTGTCAGTGAAACTACAAAACGTGACACCGAGCTGAATTTGGCCCCCCTGGCCACAGCTTCTACCTCCTGTTCTATGTCGTCAAGTGTTCTCCTGACCCAAAGATACATTTAGCTTTTTCTCTCAAAAGGACAGTCTCAGTTGAAATGCCTTTGTCAACAATGGGTCTATAACAAATTTCTCATATCTGTTTGTATGCTGTGCAACCTTGACAAGGTAAAATTGGAGATTGCTAATAAAATAGAAGCAATCTACACTCCATGACGCTGTAGGTTAATTAAAAAAGAGTGTGATTGTATTTAAGAGACTTAATCAACTTTTCTGTCTCGTGTAGCTATGAGGACTTCCTTCAGACAGGATTTGATAAGGACCAGACCTAAGCCTGCAAACAGACTTTTTGGGTAATTTGATAGTGAATTTCCCTTTCTTATCTGAATCCCACCCCCCTTCCCCCATTCTTGGTAGAGTTATTGAAAAACCTTTTCTTTTGTTTCAGAGTTTTTGCCTCCTTGCTATCCTCTTCCCTCCAATCCATTTACCTGTCTCCTTTACCTTTTGGAATATTTTTCTTTAGTTATTTATCTTGATGGTTTGACTCGGAAACTTCAAGCTTCTTTTCCATGGAGGGTTTTTAGTATTTTTGAGCAATGTGCCTTCTTAATCTCTTTAATAAATTCCTTAAGGAAGTTGGGGATTTCTGACAACAGTTTTTACATAAAGGGCCTCAGATTTCCTTTCCTCCAACTCCTCCAGAAAACATATAATTCTAACATTGTTTCCTCTTAATCTCTTCTACAGGTCAACCGTTTCAACTTTTGACTTCAATTTTTCATTTTCAATGCTTGCGTGTGTTAAATTCATTAATTTCTATTAAATTCCCTTAATTTACTCACTATGGGCAAAGCATCATGAAAGACAATGTTGATGGAGATGAAGACATTTAAAATAGTCTCTGCCCTTTAGACACTAATTGTTAACTTAAAATACAAGGTTGCATGTGACAAGCACTGTATGAGTGGCATAAGGGAAGTTAGTAAAGGTATGAAAGACATAAAGACCATTGTTCTCTGGGGCTAGAGTGCAGTAGTGGACAGTGGTTGATTTTTGGTGCAGATTCCACAACTAGCTGCTGGGTCACCATGCCTCTTCGCTCTCAGCGCATGTCCTAGCTGCTGCACTGGCTTTATTTCCGGCAGGATTACATGCCTCAAGCCTGGCTAATGCTCCCGGTCCACTCACCTTTCTGGAGTCGGGATTACCAGTAAATGCAAAAATCCCAATTTGGACCCTAATGGTTCTCTTTGTGCCATCCTAGAAGCAGATTCTCTTTTCTGTTGGACTGAACATTTTTTTGTCAAGTGGAGCCACCATGCAGATCTTCAAATGTAAATAATAAGGAGAAGTCCCATAATTGGGACTTAATAAATGACTCCTGCTGCAGGCATTTGAAGATTACATCCATCCACAGCTGAAGCTGAACTTGACTCCCCAGCAATCAGAACCATATATTTTGTAGCTTAAGCCAGTTTAGGTTGGGTTTTCTGCCACTTGGAACAGAGAGGTTGCTAGAGCACATGGTAATGAAGCTTGGACTTGAAAGATGGTAGAATCTTCACACGTAAAGATGAGGTCACAGTCTGCAACATTTTTATTTACATACAAACTTCTGCATTTGACAGTGTTGAGTACAATTTTCCACTTTGGATAGCATCCTGGTTGAGAGGTTGTTGGAAGTACTCATTGTGTTCATCACATCACCCTCAGATGCTTAAACCATTCTAGGAATCTAAAATAATCGAAACTGGAAAGGGCACTGATGAGCACTTTAACACATTTTTATTATGTGACCCACTCACTTTCCCTGGTGACATCTTCACTGGCAATCTATGTTATACTTCAAGGTCACTATAGATAGCTTACTTTTTTATCTGGCATTTCTGGGCTTCCAATACCAATGAGATTTCTTAGCGGAAAATTATTATTTTTACCCCTCTGTGAATATATGGAAAGAGGGAAGAAAATTAATATTTTTGGAAATCCACCAGGTGTCATGATTTGTATTTTATATTGTTTAATTTGGGCAATGACTCTAAAAGAAAATTACTATTATTCTCCTTAAAGGTTAGAAAATGGAGGCTTGAAGGGCTTATTTTAACTCAGCAAGTTTGCATACCTAGTACATGGAAGCACGAAGATTTGAATCCAGGTTCCTCTGACCCAAAAGCCCCAGCTGATTCCTCTCCCTCATTTTCTGTGTCATCCTTGGATGACAAGCTGGTCATACAGCATCTTCACCTTCTAACCACTGACCAAACTGGAGACACTGGTGGGACCAAGAGAGAGTTTCTCTGGCTCGACCTCTCTGATATCCCTTATGGGGTTAGGCCGTTATCGTAGCCCAGGGCCCAGGCTGGATGCAGCTCACAGGGCCAGCCCTCTACCCGGAGCAGGCCTTTTTGTATCCATCACGACTGGAAAGTGTACGAGGCTGAGAATGTAACGTTGTGACTTTTGGCTGCAGCGAGCGTCTGTAGCTTCTATTGTCAGTGGCTGCAGCTGTTGAGGAGGGCTAAGGGAGGACTCTAGCACTTGTCACCTCTTCAGGCACTTCCAGGCTCCTCACAGCTGGACAGCCCAGCTTCTCTCAACACTCTTTAGAGTACTGTACACAGCTGGGACCCTGCTCCGCTTTTTCAAAGAACAGTACTTTCAAAGACCAGACCCAAAGTCAGCACTTCTACCCTTCCCTCTAGCCTTAAACTGATGAACTTTCTCTTAACTAGCAAACCTGGAGGGGCCCAGTGCATCTGCTCCGCAGGGCCAAATGGAGATATCTAGGGATGTTGACAACTGTTCCTTGTCCTTCCAGCTTCATCGATCATATCAACCATACTCCAGGGTGAGCCCTGAATGTTCAGCTATCTGCCAGGATACACACATAAACTGAATTTTGGCAATTAACCGAGTAAACTTGGAGTCCAAAGGATCTTGATTTGGATGTGTGTTCTAGCACTTAGTAACTATGTTATTACTAGAGGTCTCTGAAGTTTAACAGTATCATGGACAAAATGGGATAGATCCTACTTCATACAGTCTTTGTGAAGAATAAATACATATATATATATATATATATATATATATAAGCTTGACTCATAATATGTGCTTAGAACATTGCAAATATTTTTAACTAAATATCCTTGGTTCCACTATTATTTTTCTGTCTTCAGTTGATATCTTTTTCTTTGATGAATAGAAATACAAATCATTTTACAATTTCCATGATAGATATTCGTTTTGCACCTCAACTTTCCAGATGCAGAGGAGGAAGTATTTCTAATACTCTAGTATGTATCCTAAAGGTATTCCTAAATTTTGTTATTGAAATCAAGCAATTTAGCTCTAAGTGACAACTGCGTATTGTCATTCTGCAGTATAGTCCTAGAGGGAGTGGAGCTCATCACCCAGTACAGAGGCTCTTGCAAAGATGGATGAATTTCAGGGCCAGTGATGAAGATTTTTCTCTTGGGGCCATCAAAGGCATATTAAGATGTGTAATCCAAGCCCCATTTGTTCTACAGGCAGAGTGATGCTTTTAAGATGATACATTTTAAAGAGGTTGGGTTCTACAATCTTGAGTTTTCTGAAGAATTTTCTGTTGTGTAGTATTTGTTAAAGCAAAAGGTAGGTGGCTAAGTCATCTATATTACTGAGTAGAAGAAATCTTAAGTCAGTGCTCTCAGCTTTGATAAGAGTGGGACAGGCATGACATAACTGGAAGGGAAGGGGCTGATAGAGAAGGGACTGATAGGGTTCCTTGGGATCTTGGAGATTCTATTATCCTCTGTCTCTCTTGAGCCTGATTTTAAAATTACCTTGGATTGAAATGGATCTATCACCTGAAGAGCTTGCTCTGTTAGAACCAAACTCCTCCATGGAAGGAGGAAGGTACATATCTCATTCACATTTTTCATCTCAGTACTTTGTTATTTTTGGCAGTCAAAAGCCACACTCCACAACATGGTACGGTACTGAAGACACTTCAGAGTGCTTTTCTGTTGAGTAACAGTTGAACTGTGTTAGTACTTTTAGGGCAGCAGAATTGGGGCAGAAAAAGAGCACATTGATTGATACTCTGCTGAAAATGTGATGAATACATTGAATGAAAGGGAGAATCACTTCATCGCTTCAACTCTGCCGTAGATACAGTAAGGCTGAAAAGAAATAGAAAGCTCAGTTTCTGTCCTTAAAGAACTTGTATTTGTGTTGGCAAGGCAAGACTAAGGCACATGAAGCAACAGGCTAGATGAGGGAGTGTGTGATTAAGTGACAACTGAATAGTACAGACAGAAAGTGCTCTAGGGGCCCAGGCTTGGGAGAGATGGTGGAGAAGGCCAAGTGATGACAGGTTTGCAGTGATCTGATGTTTTTGTGAGATGCTTGCCCAGGGTTAGAGACGCAGTGGTGACTGTGAACATGGCAATTCCAAAAATCACATCTCAATAACCGTTTCATTTTCTCAAGTCCCAGATCCCTGTTGATGGAGGGAATCACACTGGCAACTTTTTTTGGGGGTCACGGGATGGTGTTTCTAAATGGGGCTTTCTTAGAAGCTATTTAGCTAAGAGTTTCAACAGTTCTCGAGCTCTGGTAGACTTGTAACTTCCTAAGTGCGT